>JASDQU010284239.1:0-12768 GCA_032191745.1 Picea mariana
GTTGAATTTTTTTCGAGTCACATAGTTACCAGGTGTAAAGGGAATTTCAATTGATTCCTTGGTTACTGGGTTGTAAACTTATAAGAAAGAAAATGATAAGCGATAATCACAATGAAATTAACACTAATCTAAATGAACTTAAAGTGCTTGAAAATAAAAGTTTTTAAATCTTGAAACTTGATGCTAATGCAATAGTGAAGTGTGTGAGGAATTATGAAAACCAAATAAACTCAAAGAAAATTGAAAGTCATGAGTGAGGAGGATGGAGGATTTACCTAGCGATTTGATGTTTTTTGTTCGTTTCCCACTGGCTCCTTTACTTCAAATGAGTCTTCAAGTTGTTCCTTGTCTCTTAGGAGAAGTAACTAGTGAAATTGGTAAATTTCCTAACTTGCCAACAAAATTTTTAGTACATTTATTAGAAAAAGAAATGAAGTTAAAGAGAACATAAATTTGAATTTATAGGTAGAAAATAACCAACAAATAGGGATTTCCTGGAAGGGCAAACTGACAAAAAATGGCCAATTTACCTATTCAAGGCAACAATAACAAAAACAAATATGGAAAATAGAAGAATCAAGAGAAGAAGAAACTCCGGAAAACTCCAACTAGAAAGGGAAGGTGGGATCGAGGGATGTCTTATAGAACGCCTAGACCTCCTAGCTGCGAATTGAGAATGGTATGCACTACTCCCTCTAGAGATTTGCACAAACAATCACATAAAAAGATAAGAAAGAGTTGATAGTAAGGAAAAATGAACAAGTTAAACCTAAGGAAACAATAAATATACCTAACTAACAAATCCTTGAAAGGAGATAACCAACATAACAATCATTCACTATTATCCCTCGATCCTTAACCGAAAATGATTCAATCCCAACAACTCAATGAGAACAAGTAGGTAACAATCAATAAGAACACCTAAGAAAAACCAACAGATCTTAACTAATATTATTCAATAAGTCCTTTGAAATAAAAAAACCTTCCTCTTATTTATAAAAGAAGAGGAAGCCAAGGTTAGGTCACAATACCCTGAATGAAGATTCGAAATCAACTTATTCACCTCCTCTTTATTTACACATCTGAGAATTTCTCCATCGAGATTTATCTACCCAAGACCTTCTTGTGTTAGACAATACTTCATAGCTTTGAGTCAGATGAGAAGATTGACAAAGTAAGTGTTTCCTTAAGTTTAAGTTTTCACGTATCAACATGACAAATAGGGATCCGAGAGGATCAGATCTGGGTCCTGAGTATGAGGGAAAGGAGAAATCGAGCACCCATCTAGCCTAAGTAAGGATTAGGGGGTCGGGTCATGTTACGCCTTGCTTATTCAACTCCTTGTTGAACAATGTCTTCCTCCATGACTACCATTTGATCTAATTCATAAGAACCAACAAAGAAAATAGGGGGAACAACTTTCTTAATTTCCTCATATCTAGAGTGTTGTTCCAATTCCAGTTTCATAATTCTCTCCGGCAACATTTTGAAATTTTCTTCCATATCTTGTAGTTTATCATTGTTGCTTTCCACAATAATTTCCATCTAGATTTAATTTCCCTTAAACTTTTCAACTTGATACTTTTATTTGATTAATTACCTTTGAATTGTTTTCCTAGCCCTTGAATTTTCTTGCTCACAATCCTTTCTCCACCATTCCCAATTCCTGACATATAAGGCAAGATGTTCTTCGACTCCCTCATAATGTATTTTACATCTTCAGAGGCCTCTGCATCTATCAATGATTTCACAACAATCATATCCCTTAAGATGCTCATGGGTGTTGTCAATATTCTCTTCTCTAAATTGATGCACTCTATAACACTTCTAGACCTACAAAGAGAAAAGAAAATTAATACCCCTCAAATTCCACTTCAAAGTCTTATTTCTAGACTCCCTAAGCCACTTCTATTCTTGTAGATACAAACTTGGAATGCTTAATTAACATTCTCATCAGCACAATCTTTTCTTTATGAATCTCATTTTGCAGAAGGATACATTTGTGATAAATACTCTAAACCTGTCTTTCAATTTATGCTAATTTTGATTCGAAAGAGTATATTTTGTTTGTGGAATGAAGGCAAGGGAAGAAGAAAGGAGAGTTCTCATGTACATATTCCGTCATGTGAGATTGCTCAAAATAATTTAGTAACATATTATCACCTTCAAGATCCAATGGTCAATGAGTATATTTAGAAGGAATGTATGCAAGGTGTCTTTTGAATTCATTTTTCTCTTATTTTAGGGGATTGAAAATGGGATTGTTCTCCCTATCCATAAATTTTAAAACACCTGAGATTTGAGTGTATAGTCTCGAGCAAATTTTGGACTTGTCCTTATTAGTAGGTGTAGTGGTGATACCTGCAAGCATTCCTTGAAAAGAAACCCTATGATTTGGCATAGAATCCTCACTCAAAATATCTTCCTCTTTCTCCAAATCGAGTGACTAACCTTCATTAAGCACTATATATTTAGAATCTAGGAAAGGAGATAAGGTGAATCTTCGAATCCTTTCTTAAATACACAATTTTTAATAGGGACAATTGCTAGCATGTGAGAATTTTGGGAATCCAAAACCTTTTCAGTGTTTTTGACAAGAGTAGTTGTAGAATTTGTTTGGTATTTCCTCTTCTCTTACTCTAGAAGAATATCAAGGTGTCTCAACTCAATATATTCAACTTAGACATATTCTGAGACTTGAGTATTTGTGAATTTTGTTGCTTGTCTGTAAGAGACTTGTTGAGAAGACATGTCATATTGTTTACTTTATGTTTTGAAGACAGGTTTCAAACATGGTTCCAAATCTACAAAAGTCAAATCATGAAATTTTTACCATACATCCACTATGTTCAACTATTCATGTGAATTTGAGTCTTTATTTCTTTCTAGAACTACAACATTGAAGTTTGTAAGACATTCACTTACATAGGATGATTAGGAAATAAATTATTGTAGTTTGATTCATTAACTTGATTTATAGTTAGTCTTATTTTACCCTCCAAACAAGTTTGTGTTTTGCATGTACTACCTAATATCTCCTTCTTTTGTGAAACCTTCGGCAGGTTAAATTTATCTTGTAAGAGCACATACTCATAAAAATATCTTTAACCTCATTTTTCAATTTTCGCAATTTTTGATACCTTTAGTTGATCTTTAGCATGCTTTTTGTCAGTAGATTAAACAAAAAAATAAATAGGGCTAGAGGATTCTATTATAATCAAAACTTGTTCATAGATATGAATTCCACCTATCTGGTGATCAAGTTGGTTACGAACTCTCTGGTAGTTTAGCACAAGGCTAAGGCTACCCACACTTTAGATGGTCCTGTGTCTAAGGTGGTGAAAAAGGGGAAGAAGGAAAGGTGATGGACTTGTGTGCAAGCCCTCTTAGGACCATCCAAATTGGGTATTGTACTACCTCTTCTCCCTGGAGGACCAAAAAGGCCCGAGGATGGTATTTGTGGGTAGTGGATGTGAAGATAAGCTCATTCATTTTTTAATCAACAAATTAATAAAGACAATCAACAAGTTGTTCATTCCCTTATGGATTAGGGAATGTGATCTAAACAATCTCCCACGGACAATCAAGGGCTAAAACAACTACCCGATGAACAATTTGTGCAAAAGTACTTGAATTAAGAGTCAAATTTACTTCAAAAACATAGAGCCATGCCATTTATTATGAATGGAAATTATGAACAACCTTGAATAATGAATGGATAACAATTTGTTTGTACCTAGACATGCTTGGAAAAATCACAGGGTCTTCACTCAATGAACCTGTGACATAGCACTTGCATTCGTGAGATATTAAAGAATAACCCTAATTTCAGTAGATATTGATAAATACCTCCCAAAATCCTTTTGTTGAAACCCCATCCCAATACATATTTTCAATATTAAAAACCTTATTTTTACTAGATACTCTTTTTTATACCCCCCAATACCTATAAACCCCCCGATACCCCACATCTACCCCAACACCTACAATATATTTACTTTATTTTTCACAATTAAAAATCCCCTTTTATGAATGAACACGATAAAATATTGGTCAACAAGGTGAAGCTCCTCTAGGAAAAACAGGCCCATAATTGCCTAAAATGTGAGTTGGGTGAGTTAAAGATGGTATGAGTGGAAAAATTGAGGCCTAAAAATTCAAATCCATCCTTCAATAGGCTGCTAAAACCATGAAAAATTGTAAGCCAAAAGTTGGAAATTACTCAAAAAATAAATTCCTTAATTTCTAGTGACTATGAGCACAGTAATTAGGTTTATGAGCTTAGTAAATTAAGGACATCACTTTGTTGTGTTGTATAAGTAAGTGTCCACTTATGTTGTATGAATTTATCAATTTTCAACAGTAAGGTTGACACTTAACGAGTCTAATCGTGAAAAGTCATCTCGATTTACCAACCCTCGAGGGGTCGAAAAGTGATATTGAATCATTATATATCATTTGTTAAATCAATATGACAACAATTGATTTCTACTTATTTAGTATTGGTTGAAAGAAAATGTTTACAAGGTGATGGGTGGATTGACGAAAAGTTTAAAACTTTAACCATGTATGATTTTAAATTGCATATGGTTAATACACAAGCAAAGGTTACCAATCTTCTATGAAGGTCCTCCTAATCAAGCTCAAATGCCTTTTATGTTGCAACAGGTGATCACCACTTAGTGTGAAAAGAGTGAGAACATAAACCATATGGATAAAACATAGAACACCCCATGTAGTTTAGAGGAGGAGGGGTTATCCCATTCTCGCCACTAGCACTTTTAGGTGCTTAAACCTGCCTTGGTGGAAGAATGATACCTATGGAAATGAAGAGGCCCAAGACTCCCACGAGGGATTCTAGTTGGGATTACCCAAGTAAAGTAGTATTGCTACCAAGGTAGAGCTATTCAATGCTTACAACCGAAAAAATGAATGAAGAGTCTAATCGAATGCTCACTCTCCAAACACTACAAGAATCAAGTTTGTGAGGGGCCCTTCATGAGGGTACCCTGGTATTGACTCTTAGAATTCTAGTCATTGAAAAGGGCTAAGCTATCCATGTGGCAAGATCATGTATTTCTTTCACACGCACATCTCATGGTCAATAGAAAATGAAATAAATGAAATCTATCTACTATATATATATATATACAAAGGTTAACAAGTCTTGTTTCATGGGATACACCCTTGTTTTTTTGAATGTTTTTGTGTGTGGGCCTCTTTAGGGGTAGCAACCCATAAAGAAGAATTAGCACAAAATATGTAAACAATACAAATATCGATTCACCCTCTCTATTAAAATTGACGTTAACTGTAGTGGGTATGATGGTAGGTGGTATGGAAACCCAACCATCACCCAATCATAGGATTACTAACCTTCATCCCTCAACTCGTGTGTTGTGACACTTATGAATTTTAAGAAAAATAAAATGAAATCAAACTATACTACTTAGCTAAGAGGAATGAGGTTGAATCTTTTTTCGAGTCACACAGTTACCACGTGTAAAGGAAATTTCAATTGATTCGTTGGTTAGTGGGTTGTAAATTTATAAGAAAGAAAATGATAAGTGACAATCACAATGAAATTAACACTAATCTAAATGAACTGAAACTGCTTCAAAAATAAAAGTTTTTTAATCTTGAAACTTGATGCTAATGCAATAGTGAAGTGTGTGATGAATTATGAAAACCAAATAAACTCAAATAAAATTGAAAAAACACGAGTGAGGAGGAGGCGGGATTTACCTGGTTATTTGATGTTTTTTGTTCATTGCCCCACTGGCTCCTTTACTTCAAATAAGTCTTCAAGTCATTCCTTGTCTCTTAGAAGAAGCAACTAGGGAAACCGATAAATTTCCTAACATGCCAACAAAAATTTTAGTACATTTTATTAGAAAAAGAAATGAAGTTAAAGAGAACACAAATTTGAATTTATAGGTAGAAAGGAACCAACAAATAGTGATTTCCTGGAAGAGTAAATTGACAAAAAATGGCCAATTTACCTATTCAAGGCAACAATAACAAAAAAAATATGGAAAATATAAGAATCAAGAGAACAAGAAACTCCAGAAAACTCCAACTAGCAAGGGAAGGTGGTCTCGAGGGATGTCCTATAGAACCCCTAGACCTCCTAGCTGCAAATTGAGAATGGTATGCACTACTCCCTCTAGATATTTGCACAAACAATCACAAAAAAGACAAGAAAGAGTTGATAGTAGGGAAAAATGAACAAGTTAAACCCAAGTAAACAATAAATATACCTAGCTAATGAATCTTTGAAAGGAGATAACCAACATAAAAATCATTCACTACTATCCCTCGATCCTTAACCAACAATGATTCAATCCCAACAACTCAATGAGAACAAGTAGGTAACAATCAATAAGAACACCTAGGAAAAACCAACAGATCTTAACTAATATTATTCAACAAGTCCTTTGAAATACAAAAACCTTCCTCTTAATCATAAAAGAAGAGGAAGCCAGGGTTAGGTCATAAGACATTCATCATTTTTGGACCACCCCAAAGTTTTTCTGTCTTTTTTCAAAAAGTGAATTTCAAATGAAATATTTTTTTCAAAGAGATATCTCAATATTTTAGTTTGCAGAAGCAAACCATTTGAGAAAACATACATTGGCCAAAAAGTCATCGAGAAAGAACACAAATACTCCACATGATCACTTTTCTTTGGGATTTGTGCCTCCAACATTGTTAATTATTGATGGCCATGGGATTGCTACTGCCAATTGAGGAGATTTATGGTGTCAAAAAAGCCATCAACGGTTGTCAAGTTCACCAATAGTAAAGGCCCAAGGCTTGGGGGATATTTCACTTGTTTTGGAGGGAAAGGGGCCTTGGAATTAGTGGCCTAAAGCAATGAAATACCTGCTAATCATGCACTTCTTAGAATTGAAAATAATCTCCCCACGACATATGGTTTTGTCCCAAGAATTAACAAAGCATGGATTTGATCTGGGATCAATTTGGGAAAAGGGCCCTAAGCTTGAATTTGCATGGAAGGTCCCTTTTTCCCAACAACCATCATTTTGAAATTTCATACATCCATGGAAATTTAATCTCCACCATCATCATAATGCCTTTCATTTGGCTCAAATTAGGATCGGGACGAGCAAGATTTGGCCTAAAAAAGGTCTCAAGAAATTGTTGGTCTTAGGGTTGGTCTAGTGAAAATCTAAAAATAAAAATGAAATTCTAAATTGGAGTTCAAAAATGAAAGGTTGATACAAGCCTACAAGGTTGTATATGAAAAGTGTCCTTTTCCATTTTGAAAAATTCAAGCCTAGACGCCTTACTAATTAGGTCCATTTCAACATAGCCTCGAGGTCAAAACGAGGTGATGGTTACTCCTGGAAATGCTACTAAAAATCCGAGTATAAATTTTGAGTGATTTGGTTGTCTCTACATTCTACTCTGCATTGTAGTAGTCTGGGCTATTTCTTGGTGAAAATATTCCTCTGAATGGGGAAGTTATGGTATTAATTTGTCCAATAACCTTAGGGGGACAAACATTTAAAATTTGAATATAATTTTTGTGCACATGTAAATGTAAACATTATAACGTAATTTAATTTATGATTCATATTTTTTTTTCACAGAAAAAATTTCGTAATTTTATTAAAAAGGTACAAAATTACATTCGCAGATATATATTTGCTATGAAGAAATAGTCAAATATATATTGTCTTGGTGAGTTCACTTCCATTCCTGAAAGTTCCATCAATACAAAAATAACAATCATAGTATCAGTCTTGTTGTGTGTCTATACACCTTTCAGTTGTTATCAAAAAACAAAATAGCATGAGTTTTACATCATTTTACAATTATGAACAATCATGGGGTTCCAACAAAAAAAGAATGCATTTCCTATAATTGTCCTTCCTGAAAAGGTCCGTGGTAATCAGAACTGCCTTCTGCTGTGTGTTCAGTGATATGCCAACTACCATATTCTAGCTGTGTGGCTTCTTTGGAATGCCTGTCAGCCAGTGTGTTCCTTTCTCTGTAGATATGAGAGAAATAAATTGTGTCAAATGTAGAGATAATCCTCCTTACTTCTGCAAGATAAGGCATCAGTCTAGTAAGATGAAACATATGTTCTTGGTTCACCCAATTGATGATTATTAATGAGTCCCCAAAGACCTGCAGTGTGTTACACCCTTTTTCCACTACAAATAGAAGTAACAATTTTAATGCCAAAAGATCAAGAAAATTATTGGTGCTAGCCCCCAACCCAGCCCTGAGAAGGAAAAAATGTTGGTCATTTATATATAAACAACCTCCCCCCCCACATAATAGATGATCTCCCAAGGCCGCGCCATCAAAGAAGGCTCGCGACCATCCTTTATCTATCTGTTCTACCTGTACTCTTCGAGCAGTGCCCTGGCCCGATTTATCCTCTCACTTGAGAAGATCGAGTATGCTTAAACAGTTTACGGCCACCTAGAGTGGCAACTGTGGTTCATCTCGGAAGATTGTGGAGTTTCTAGCTATCTGTATCCCCCAGGCGACGATGAGAGGAAAGACTTTTAGATTTTGAGGGGTCCTCGACGAGAGCCATTCTTTCAGGGCTTCTTTGAAAGGTGTGCCTTGCCAAGGGAAAATGGCATTGTTTAATTTGGTTGCTTCTGCCCATGGGGTGAAAACATTGATGTATTAATTGCGTTGTAGTACTTTCCCAACCATTTAATTTGTCAATCCAGGTTCATAGACTTACGAAGCGCACACACTATATGTGAAGGACTGAAGTAGAACTAATCTAATGTAATTTGTTGAAATCAAATTAATCTAGGAAAGCATTGAAACACTAACTAGAAAATCAAGAAATTACATAAGGGAAAAACAATACAACATGTGAAGAGTTGAACGACAATTGACATATGTGAGCTCACACAATAAATCAATCTCAAATTATATTACAAGAATCAAATGACAAAGCATGAAAGAATAAAAATGAAAGAATCAAAGCTAAGAATCCCCTTCTCCTAATTACAAGACTAAATTATGAATTACATGCCCCTCCCTTCATGAAGAGAGACCACTCTCTTATATACATGAAAGTCTTGAAGATAAGATAAGAGTGTCATAATTACAGATCCACTATTCTCTCAACCACTATCAACTACTTTCCCATTATTACAAGATATGATCCCTTCAAATCCTCCACACATCTCTCACATATCTTAGATAAGATATGCCAACCAAATCTTCCATGATCTTCTCCTTGAGAATAGGCTTGAATAATTATCTCCTTGAAATGGTGGAGGAGATATATGTGAATTCTTTTGAATTAAACCTCCACATATTCCTACACATTACAAAGCTCACATATATTTGAGATATTAGTGAAAACATGTTAATTTCTTATATTAAATCACAAATTCACTTATAATACTAAAATGAATAAAGTGGAAAATAATGTAAAACCCAAATGTATTTATGAAAATGGTATGATGGAAGGTTAATGGGACGATGAAATGTAAGGAATAGTGAAAGGAAAGGTGGATGAAAATGCGACATTTCTGAGTCCTAACACCGCCCATACCGTTGAGGTAAAAGAGCAACGCATAAATAGGTGGTCAACCGTTTCCCCTGGTTTTTGCAAAGAGAACATCAGCTCGGGCCATGGAATTGATGCTTCTGTAGTATGTCCCACATAGGAATTTTATTCTCAAGGATTGTCCAGACCAAAATGTTTCCTTTTGCTGGGCACTTTTGTTTCCAGATTTTTCTCCACCACCACTTCTCATCTTGTTGCAAAGGGTCAATACTTAGCTGGACATAACCTGCTTTTGTGGTGTAGACTCCTCCTGGATCCCCATCCCAGATGAGCTCATCATCTCTCTCTGTCAATCGAATATTTGCTTTCCTGAGAGCTTCGATATATCGGTTCCAGAGTAAAACTTCATCCGCTTCTAAACCCACTGTTCTTCCGATTTTCCAACCTTGCTTCCAGAGAGTTGTGTTGTGGGGGTCTCCAAACTGAGCCAAGTAGTAATATCCCCCTCGTTCTAAGGTTGTGCAAATTTTAGCTGGAAGGATATGTTCTCTTATGCTACTTGCCCATGGATCACGACCAATTCTGAGCGAGTTGCCTGACCCTACCATCCAAGCTAGTCTATTTCCAACCATTGCAAAAGATCTTTGAACCGCCTTACACATTACTGAGATACCCATCATCTGAGGGCTGGGGCTCTTGAGCCATTCCAACAAGGAGAGTGGAGCCACATACTTCAGGAGGACTACATTGGTCCAAAGGTTTTTTGTTGCGATCAGTCTCTATATTGATTTTCCTGCTAAGGATTTTGAGAACATGAAAATATTTTTTAAGCCCCAACCTCCCAGAGCCTTTGGTTTGGCAATTCTCTCCCAACAAACCCAGGGCATCACCTGGTTTTCCGATTTCCCCCTCCAACGGTAAGAGAAATACAATTTTCTTGCTTTTTCCAAGATGCCCTTTGGGATCCAAGAGAGGGTCATCCAGTAAATTGGAATTGCTTCTTGTACTGACTTGACTAGTACTAATCTTCCTACCCTTGATAACCATTTATTGTTCCAGACCTTCAATCTTTTTTCTAACTTTGCCAGCAGCCACAACCAGTCGGTCTTCCGGTAATCATTTGGTTTTAGGTGGAAGACTAGATATTTAAGTCCATCATCAAAATCCTATGTTTGAAAGGGGAACTGGGCCAAATAATGTAGTAATTCATCGTCTGCAATCCGAGAGAAAGGAATAATGGATTTTTGTGCGTTGATCTGCATACCAATTACAATTTTGAAAAGTGTGAGCCCCTCTAATAAAATGTCAACATCTCTCTTCGGGCCATCACAAAAGATTAATATATCGTCAACAAAGAGAAAGTGTGTAATGGTCATCCCATTTTAGATTTTTATGCCTGAGAATCTTCCTACCAATTTTTCCCCTGCCAGGTATCGACTGAGGCCTTCTGATACCAGAAGAAAAAGTAAAGGAGATAGGGGACAACCTTGACGCAATCGTCTTTCCAATTGAAATTTTTTTGTGGTTGAATCGTTGATAAGAATGGAGAAAGAAACAGAGCTCAAACATCCCATTACCTAGTTAGTAAAGTCCAGCCCGAAACCCAAGTGTATCAATAACATTCTAAGGTATAACCAATTTACCCGGTCAAAAGATTTGGATAAGTCTATTTTCACCACAACAACTTTGAGTTTCTTTATTTTAACACTGTGTAGACCTTCTTGTGCTACTCCTATGACCTCATGTATATGTCTGCCTTCGAGAAAGTCGAACTGTTCATAGGAAATGTGTTTTGAGAGGATAGGATCACCTTCAACCTACTACTGATTACCTTTGAAATGATCTTGTACAGATGATTGCATAAGGAGATAGGCCGAAAATCTTCAAAGGAGGAAGGATTGTTTGTCCTGGGAATGAGCGCTATGAAAGTAGAGTTTATTGGGTTATGAATGTGGTCGCTCACCCTTGATTCCTCAATCACCCTAAGTAAGTCAGGTCCAAGAATATCGAAGCATCCCAGGTAGAATTCGTTGGGCCATCCATCAGCTCCTGGGATTTTCCCTTTTTGAAAGGAGTGGAGTACTTACATCAACTCTTTTTCGGTGACAGGATCCGTTAAAGGCCCAACTTCTTCCTTTTCAACAAAGCAGGGGAATAACAGGGCCACCTTAATAATTTTGGTGATAGACGAACCCTCCTGAGCTTCATAGAGTTTCTTAAAATGTTTTGTGCCCAAATTGGCCAAATCTTCGAAGTTGTTTACCTCCACCCCCGAGTGATCTCTCAAACTCCAAATGGTGATGGCAATTTTCTGGCCTTTGGAAAACGCTTGAAATTTTTTTGTGTTCTCATCTCCACAAGCAAGCCACAGTGCCCAACACTTTAACTTCCATTGTGCTTCTTTATCTTCTAGTAATTCCCTTCTCCTTTTTTCCAACCCATATAGTGAATCTTTGGCTTCCTAAGTAGAGTAGCCCCGACCTGCCCCATCTTGAAGCTCCGCCAACGTAGAGTCAATGTCTCTCAGTTCTTGATTGTCCTTTATTTTTTTCTCCATGACCTAGCCTTTAGTCGCTTGTTTGAGACATTTGAGGTTCTCTACAAAATGTACCGCCACATGAATCCATGTTCCCTCTGGATAAGGCATCCATAGTGTCTTAACAAGTTCTAGAAAAGAGGGGTCTGAGAGCCAACCCTCATAGAATTTGAAGGGACTCGACATCCTTCTGTTTTTATCCCGGAGTTCAATCAATATCAGGAGGTGGTATGATTCCCCCCCAAATGCAACCCACTGATGAACTAAAACAAATGATTCTAGGAACTAGTCAGATAATAAAAATCTGTCCAGTCATTTGGCCACCCGGTCAACCCCTTCCCTTCTGTGGCACCAAGTGGGTGTTAATTTTTGTGGTTCTATGTCCACCAGTCTTGCCTGGTCCAAAACGTTTAGAAAGAAATTGGATAAGGAATCCTGTACATCCCATGGATCCCATACCTCCGAGGCTCCCAAAGAGAAGTTTAGATCTCCCCCAAGTAGAATGTCCTCGTCCTTAAACCACTCACAATCGACTAAAGAGTTCCAATATTGTTGTCGTTCTTGATGAGGTCCGTAAATATTTATAACTGATAAGTTGTGACCCAGATCAGAGGAAAAGATATTTAGGCCAATCTGTTAGTGTTTAAGCCATTATTATAGTTGTTTTCATTTCATTAGACAACAATAGCATAATCTAAGATCACTGAGAAATACACAA
>JASDQU010284240.1:3073-14522 GCA_032191745.1 Picea mariana
AACATATTAGATATTATTTTCTGGATTAACTGCGTAGTGTAAGTCATTAATCTATGACCCATATCCATGAGTATTAGTCGCAACTGACCAATAATTCCCATGATTTCAACAGTCCACTTAGCACTCATTGCATTGGGTGATGCTCACAGGGGTGAAGAAATGGGATTGAAACCAACGAAATGAATCACATAGCATCAATCATCACTTCTGGGCCTTGCACCGGGTAACCAGGACTTCCCAGGTGGTCACCCATCCCAAGACGCCTCTAGCTCAAGCGTGCTTAATTGTGGAGTTTTTTCCACAATCAAACCCACTTACCTTGCTACTCCATTTGCAAAACCTTAGCAAGTATTGTGCCTTATTAACTACCCAGTTAGAGCTCCCTTCACTCTTATTATTTAAGCATAGAGGGGGTTCCGTAGTGCAACATATTAGATATTAATTTTCGGATTAACTGTGTAGTGTAAGTCATTAGTCTATGACCCATATCCATGATTATTAGTCACAACTAACCAATAATTCTCATGATTTGTATAGTCCACTTAGCACTCATTGCATTGGGTGATGTTCACAGGGGTGAAGAAATGGGATTGAAACCAACAAAATGAATCACATAGCATCAATCATCACTTCTGGGGCTTGCACCCAATAACCAGGACTTCCCAGGTGGTCACCCATCCCAAGATGCCTTTAGCTCAAGCGCACTTAACTGTGAAGTTTTCCCACAATCAAGCCCACTTAGCTTGCTACCCCATTTGCAAAACCTTAGCAAGTATTGTGCCTTATGAACTACCAAGTTAGAGATCCCTTCACTCTTATTATTTAAGCATAGAGGGGCTTCTGCAATGCAACATATTAGATATTATTTTCGAGATTAATTGTGTAGTGTAAGTCATTAATATATGACCCATATCCATGAGTATTAGTCACAACTAAGCAATAATTCTCATGATTTGAATAGTCCACTTATCATTCATTACATCGGGTGATGCTCACAGGGGTGAAGAAATGGGATTGAAACCAACGAAATGAATCGAATAGAATCAATCATCACTTTCGGGGCTTGCACCCGGTAACCAGGACTTCCTAAGTGGTCACCCATCCCAAGACGCCTCTTGCTCAAGCACGCTTAACTGTGGAGTTTTCCCCACAATCAAGCCCACTTAGCTTGCTACCCCATTTGCAAAAACTTAGCAAGTATTGTGCCTTATGAACTACCCAATTAGAGCTCCCTTCACTCTTATTATTTAAGCATAGAGAGGCTTCCGTAGTGCAACATATTAGATATTATTTTTGGGATTAACTGCGTAGTGTAAGTCATTAATCTATGACCCATATCCATGAGTATTAGTCGCAACTAACCAATAATTCTCATGACTTGAATAGTCCACTTAGCACTCATTGCATCGGGTGATGCTCATAGGGGTGAAGAAATGGGATTGAAACCAACGAAATGAATCACAAAGCATCAATCATCACTTCCAGGGCTTGCACCCAGTAACTAGGACTTCCCAGGTGGTCACCCATCCCAAGACACCTCTAGGTCAAGCGCGCTTAACTGTGGAGTTTTCCCCACAATCAAGCCCACTTATCTTGCTACCCCATTTGCAAAACCTTAGCAGGTATTGTGCCTTATGAACTACCTAGTTAGAACTCCCTTCACTCTTATTATTTAAGCATAGAGGGGCTTCTGCAGTGCAACATATTAGATATTATTTTTGGGATTAACTGTGTAGTGTAAGTCATTAATCTATGATCCATATCCATTAGTATTATTCACAATTGACCAATAAGTTTCATGATTTGAATAGTCCACTTAGCACTCATTGCATCGGGTGATGCTCACAGGGGTGAAGAAATGGGATTGAAACCAACGAAATGAATCACATAGCATCAATCATCACTTCCGGGGCTTGCACCTGGTAACTAGGACTTCCCAGGTGGTCACCCATCCCAAGAAGCCTCTAGCTCAAGTGCGCTTAACTGTGGAGTTTTCCCCACAATCAATCCCACTTAGTTTGCTACCCAATTTGCAAAACCTTAGCAAGTATTGTCCCTTATGAACTACCCAGTTAGAGTTCCCTTCACTCTTATTATTTAAGCATAGAGGGGCTTCTGCAGTGCAACATATTAGATATTATTTTCGGGATTAACTGCATAGTGTAATTCATTAATCTATGACCCATATCCATGAGTATTAGTCGCAACTGACCAATAATTCTCATGATTTGAATAGTCCACTTATCATTCATTGCATCGGGTCATGCTCACAGGGGTGAAGAAATGGGATTGAAACCAACGAAATGAATCGCATAGCATCAATATTCACTTCTGGGACTTGCACCCCATAACCAAGACTTCCTAGGTGGTCACCCATTCTAAGACGCCTATAGCTCAAGCACACTTAACTTGGAGTTTTCCCCACAATCAAGCCCACTTAGCTTGCTACCCCATTTGCAAAACCTTAGCAAGTATTGTGCCTTATGAACTACATAGTTAAGTGCGCTTGAGCTAGAGGCATCTTGGGATGGGTGACCACCTGGGAAGTCCTGGTTACCGGGTGCAGGCCCCGAAAGTGATGATTGCTGCTATGTGATTCATTTCGTTGGTTTCAATCCCATTTCTTCACCCCTGTGAGCACCACCCGATGCAATGAGTGATAAGTGGACTATTCAAATCATGAGAATTATTGGTCAGTTGTGACTAATACTCATGGATATGGGTCATATATTAATGACTTACACTATGCAGTTAATCCCAAAAATAATATCTAACTTGAATATTATTGTCCAAGCATGCAGCTAGGCCATAACTAGGAGAGAAGAATTATTCAAAAGGTTGACTAAGATAGACCTAGTTGGGAGCAATAATGAGGTCCAAGACCCCAAATTGATTCTCAACTCGTTGTTCTTAACCCAAAAATCCTTTGACGAACAAGTTGAGATCTTTAAAGGGTTATCGTTTGAAAATTATATGGAATTCTTGAGTATAGTGAAGATGACGTGGAAAACTGGCTAGTCGACTATTCAATGAAAAATTAAGATATCGAAGAAGCTTTGCAGAATATTTCTATTGATCTAAGGGACTTGGAAGGCGAGCTATTCAATATAATAATCTGACATGAAATCAACGTGGCATCAATGAGAAGCTACATCGAGGAGTGGTTTAAAAAGGTTGTCTACAAACTTTCCGATGAATGGCAAAAGGCGGTTGAGACGGTTCCTATAACCGTCGATGAAAGCCATAAAAGGACATCAGTGAGCAAGTGACAAGCACTGAGATACCATAATAGTAAGTTCATACTGATCACATCTTTCTGTCTTTATCAAGTTCTTCATCCAGTTACTCCACCTCTTTAAATAGAAAGGTTTAACCGAAGACTAGTCATTTCCTTTTTCTTCTTACCAGGTCTTCCTGTCCTTCGTCACCCACTTTCTTCTTTCTACAAACTTAATTCTTATATATATTATTTTTATGGTCCATGGGAGCCCCAATTCCGGTCATTATGACAAACACATTTAAATTTCAGAGAATATGTAATGAACTATATATTTTTTAGAAATTCCAAGAGAGTTATTTTGGGAACAATCTCGATTGTACTTTGTAACCCAGTTTTCTGAATATAAATTATTTGAGGTTGATCTATCATTATATTTATTTGACATGTCCATGTATCACTCTGTCAAATTTCTCTTATGCATGCAGATCATTTTCTTTTACTTGTTTTTTGTGATCAGAAATCTTTAGCCCTACTTTGATGGATTTGAAGAAATTTTGTTTATTTGCTTTAAATGTATGAATGTGTGTTGTTCCTGGTCCACTCTTGGGAACTTCCTTTAAAAACAAAATAAAAAATATTTTGCATTTTTCTTTTTATATATTTTTACTTTCCTTTGATTACCACGACGAACTTCTATAAAATTCGCACATTCTGAAAAATCTGGAACAAACGAGTACCACCTCTATAAAAAAGCAAGGGGATTTGTATCCTCGTGATGTTGTTGTTTCGGTCCTAACTGATTCAAGCGTCAACATTTTTGGCGACCATACTGGGGACATGAACTAAAAATTCGAAACTTGGCCCAGCATTGTGAAATAATATATGACTTTACCCCAGGGTAATCAACCCTATTTAGAAATTGGATTGAATAGTCAATGAAATATTTTACACAAGTTGTATAATCTGGTAACAACAACATCCCAGACTCGAGAATATTTAGAAATTTCCTCGAAGATATTAGTCCAAGAAGAAGAAAGAGAAATCCTTCGAAGACAAAGGAGAGAAGAACGACAAGATCAAAGAAACCAAAGGCTAGCTAGAGCAGTACATGAACAAGGTCAAGATTGAAGTTGGACGAATACAAGGGACCCATTACTAGAAGTAAAACTAAGTGACTCTCTGTCCTTAAAAGTGAAAAGTCTAGCCCTAAAGTCTCCTCAGACTTGGCAGCGAGAGACAGACAACCCCGAGACGAGCATCATGAGGAGAGACAAGGAGGCGAAAGAGATGCAACAAGAAACCAAGGAATCCTAGGATTTGGAAATAGAAGGAGGGTAAAAGATTCCCCTCTTAATCTTATAGGTGAACAACATGAGCTCCATGTTCTCCCTAAGGGCACCTAAAAGGAATTTTCTGGAGACAAGACAATCGATGCAAAGAGGCATCTGCACTTATTTCTTGACATTTGTGACTTTCACCGAGTTGAATATGACGATGTCATGGTAAGGTTGTTTCTGCAAACCTTATCAGAAAGATCTTATGAATGGTATACAACGTTGCCCAGTAGATCCATTAGCTCATTTAATGACCTTGAATCTATGTTCCTAATTGTCTTTGCCCCTCCAATTGCCTACCATACCCTCCTCACAGATTTCACCCAGATTTGGTTGAGGAAGAACGAAAGGATACAAGATTTTAACCTCGGGTTCAATAAGACCTTCAGTAGAATTCCAAAAGATAAAAGTCCAAATGACCCGATCATTCTCTGTTGTTATAAGAATGCAATGCCCCCAAAAGTAAAATATGACATTAGAATGTCCCAAATGGATACTTTGGAGGAAGCAGTGACTAAGGCCACTGAGATGGAAGAAATTATGATTGAGACAGGTGTCGACCCCAACATTATACTGGGAAGAGTACAAAGCAGATGGGAGGATTGAATATTGATAATCAAGGAGCTTCCAGCTCGACAAAGAACGAAGAATTCAAACCTTGAGCGGCTCCAAATCAAACGACGGGAGGAGGATTTTTTAAAGGAACCATACATGACATGAAGGTTGATCTTGTGGCAGCGTGGGAAACAAAGCAAAGAATTGAAATTGCATAAATGAATAGAACCATCAAACAGATGTAGAACGAGATAACCAGATTGAGAAGGGGAGATAATTACATGCCAAACCCAAGAATGTTGATTCCCAAACAAAGCAGGAACACTCCCCTCAAAAACAAAGTTAGGTTCGAGAATATTGATGACCCACAGAGACCAAGGGTTCCTAGACAACCTACTCCAAACGCGATTGTTCTAGATGATGTCTATGACGAGCAAGAAAGTTATTACTTACCTGATGAAATATCTGAGATAGTGCATATGGATGGATGCAAGATGTCGATGTATATATTTGGAGAGGGCGACAACGATCCTAACTCGCAATAAAACATCGCCCAGACAAGAGGGTTTGTAAATAGACCAAAGAATAAAGGCGACTCTTACAAGGAAAAACAAAAAAGAAAAAGAAAATGAAAAAGTGTCAAATGATAAAGTGACAAATGGAACCAAAAGGAAACACATGGCATCAAGCTCCACTTAAATGATGTATAATGTCGTGGAGGAATTAAGTAAATTGAGGATAACTCTTCCTTTTACGGAAGTGGTAAAAATTACTCAACAGAGACATAACATCTTGAAGTTGTTGGATGATCCATCAGAAAGAACTGAAGTTGTCGTTACCACTCCAAAACATAGCCAGAGCCCGTCAACTGCCAAGCTGAGAGGTAAAATTCCTCCCTTCTACATTTCAATTGAAAATCATGATGTTGCATTACATAATTGTTTAGTTGACACTAGAGCGACAAATAATATAATGCCACTTGCAGTCATGAAGGCATTGGGCATGAGTTGCACTAAGTATTATGAAACCAGTGAGAGCATATATGTAATCGATTCTAGAAAATTGCTAGCGTAGGGGGAAATCAAGGATTTTTATGCTTGGATTACAGCAGACCCCCATATCATCACAATTTTCAATGTTATTCTAGTAGACCTCCCTCCAACATATGGGGTTGTACTAGGAAGAGATTGGACATCCATGATCGGTGGATATATAATGAACAACGAAAGTTGTATGATGATACCAGGCAAGGAGGGAGCAATGATTATAGTACACCGTGAACCTAGAAAACCCTTGATAATAAGTTAATGGAAAATTATATAGATGTCGAGATTGGAAACTATGTTATCCTGGACATGGAGCACAACGAAATCCAAGAGCGAGTTCAAGGCTTGGACGGCTAAGAATGTTTGTTTGAGGGATACTGGAGAATGTCATTCGATGGAGGGTATTCTAAATATGGGAATAGAGATGGAATTATTCTTATGAGTCCAGATAAGACGATGCATTCTCATGCTGTAATCCTGGAGTTTCCATGCACAAATAATGAGGAAAAATACAAAGCTTTGATCTAGGGGATGATCCTCACACAAGGAATGGAAATAGAACATCTCATTATGACTGGAGATTCAAAGTTGATTATCAATCAGGTTACCCAAAGCTACAAAATAAAAAAGGAAAGACTTAATCTGTATTTCAAAAGAGTTAATGAACTGATGGAATTTTTCAGCTCTTTCAACATTGCTTTCATTCCAAGCGACGGGAATCACAAGGCTGATTCACTAGCCTTGGCAGCCTCATTATCAAACTTAGACGATGCCCTAAGCAAAACATATTTCCAAGTAGAAAGATAGTTTTGACCATCTGTGCTCGATAATATTAAGTACTTACAAGTATTTGAGAACGATGAACAATTGGAATTTTTTTTGTTAAACTATGATGATGAAGAAGACAATAGCTCGTTTGTCGTCCCAAAAGACTGTATACAAGCTGAATCTTTGTTTACAAAAGACATCATGCCAAGAATATCCTTGAAGAAGTTCCAGCTCGAAAGGTGTAAGAATCGAGAAAAGTCAATATTGGAACGAACGAGTCCATGAAATATGTCAACTTAGGAGTTGATTGCAACACCGAAGAGGTTGATCAATATGTTGGCTTATTCAAATAATATATTGATGTGTTCTCTTGGACCTATGATGATTTGAAGGCCTATGATAAAACAATATTCCAACATATCATTCCTTTGAGGGAAGAAGCACAACTAGTAAAGCGAAAAACAAGGATGATGAATCCCAAGCTCAAACCTTTGGTACAAATCTAATTGGAGAAGTTGAAGAAGGCAAGTATAATTTATCCTATCAGACATTCAGATTGGCTTTCAAATCCAGTGATTGTAAGGAAAAACACCGGGGAAATATGAATGTGCATTGACTTCAGAGATCTTAACAAAGAAAGCATAAATATAATTTTCCTTTGCCAAACATGGAGTTTCTTCTACAACAAGTTACTGGATCGGCCTGCATGTCCATGTTGGATGGTTTCTCTAGATATAATCATGTCTTGTTGGTTGAGGAAGATAGAGCAACAACAACATTTATCACACCATAGGAGACATATGCATATGCTAGAATGCCCTTCAGTTTGAAGAAAGTTGGAGCCACATTCCAAAGGGCCATCGATCATGCATTCAATGGGTTGACATGAAATTTTTTGGCAGATTATCAATATGACTTAACGGTGCATTCAAACAAAAGGGAGGATCACATCCATCATTTACGAAAGGTTTTTGAAAGATGTAGATTATACGACGTTTCTCTGAACCCAAAGAAATTCTTATTCACTGTGACTCAAGTCAACTTGTTGGGCCATATTGTATGCAAGGAATGGATTTACATAGGTCCGGAAAGAGTTAAAGCAATAAATGGGCTCAACCCCTGACATCCAAGAAGGAAGTCCAGTCATTCTTTGGGAAAATGAAATTTTTTCGAAGATTTGTTGCTGATTACGCAAGCATCGTAAAGCCTATCAATTTGTTGTTGAAAAAGGAACAGAGATTCGAGTGGACAACAAATGAAGCGTTCAAAAATATCGATGGGAAATCACCACCGCTCCTGTCCTCATTAATCCAGACTTCCAAAGAGACTTTATTATCTATTCATTTTCTACAGAGACAATTCTTGCGTCTGTACTCACTTAGAAAAATAGCAACGGAGAAGAACTCCTGATAAGTTTTATGAGCAAAACCCTACACGACTATGAGTTGAGGTATTCACAACTCAAAAAGAAAGCTTTGGCTCTTGTGAAAGCAGTAGCACACTTTTGGACGTATATATTAAACTACCATGTTATAGCTTATGTTTCCTCATCACCAGTGAAGATGCTTCTAAATCAGCGATTGAGAGAAGGAAAATGGGCTAACTGGTTAGCAAAAATTCAAGAATATGATATCGAGATTAAACCCTTAAAGGCAATGAAATAACAAGTTTTATGCAAGCTCATCGCGAATGGGGACTCAATCGATGGGATGATTTCAATCTCAGTCGGAGAACCATTAGTTGATTCATAATGGTACAGAGATATCATATTCTACTTAAGGTTCGGGTAATTTCGTGTCACAATGAATCCCAAGGAGCGAAGGGCACTCAAGATGAAGGTGAAGCAATACGTGATGATTGCTAACATACTGTTCAGAAGGAATTTTGATGGTATACTTCTGAGATGCGTCGATGAAAATAAAGCCCAAGAACTGATTAAAGAATTCCATGAGGGAATATGTGGTGGACACTTTGCACCTACTGCAACCGCCCACAAAATAATCGGAGCATGATTTGACTGGCCATCAATCTTCAGAGACTCATATGCCACAATAAGGAAATGTTTGTCATGCCAACAGTTTTCAGGAAAACTGAAGAAAGATGTGATGCCTTTGCAACCGATTGTAGTAGAACAACCATTTTCCCAATGTGGACTTGATGTTGTTGGATCGATTAATCCAAAATCTAATAAGGGGCATGTGTACATCATGACAACTATCGATTATTTCAAAAAATGGTTGGAAGTCGTGGCACTGAAGAAGGTTGATGCTGAAGAACTGATTAAATTCCTCAAAGGCAACATTTTGTAGAGATTTTGTCTCCCTGATAAAATTATCATAGACAATGGTTCGATCTTCATCGAGTCAAATTTCATGGAGTTTTGCAGACAATATGGAATCATCATGGGTCAATCATCGAATTATTACCCACAAGGAAATGGCCTTGTTGAATCCACAAACAAAACACTTGTGCAGATACTGAAGAAAACCATTGATAGCAACTAGAGGAATTGGCATCTGAAGCTGACAGAAGCATTATGGGCAAGTAGAACAACCCTGGAGGATATCATAGGGATGTCTCCATATATATTGGTTTATGGGAAAGAGCCAAAAATTCTGATTAGCCTCGAGCTCAATGCATTAATCTATGTGGTTAATATTGAGGACACAAAAGACAGTTCACCCCTTTAGAAGAGAATAAATCAGTTGTTGAAGTTGGAAGAAGAACGAAGCAAATCCCTGAATTGAACTTCTCAGAGGCAGCAAAGCATCGATAGATATTTTGATCAAAGCACAACTATGAAGAACTTTCAGAAGTGAGAGCTGGTGCTACTATGGAACAAGGCCAAGGAGAAGTCGTCCATGCATACAAAGTTCGAAGCACTCTAGATCCGGCCCTATGTCTTCGAAACGATATTGGGAGTTAACTCCTATATGCTCCAAGACATGAAAGGAAAAAGGTTAATGTTGCCTGTCAACGAGCAACATTCGAAAGGTTTATTCTACTAAGACTTTTTCATTCCCATTGTACATAATTTTATTTTTGTTCAGTTTGTATATTCTTAATTTGATTCCATAGCCCAATGGGCAGAAGCACCTGGTCACGATAGATTCTGGATTCTTGACAACCCATAGGGGGTTATCATCCTATAGTTGGAGCATTTTGTTGAGGTCATTTCTTGCTTCTGAAATTTCCCTCCCATTTTCTATTTTCCCAAATTCTTTTCTCCCTTTCTTTTCTCTCTTCTATACATACCCGTTTTTTCCCTTTTCTTTTTCCCTTCTACCTTCCCTTTCTAGTTCTATACTTAGTCATTTTTTTCAGAACAATGGGTTCCTAGGTTGGCGGACTTACGGATCCTCACTTCCATCCATAACCTCACATCATGAGTTTGACCGACCGCCGTGTTGTTCGATACTTAGCCCTCTCATACCCCATGTTCCGTGATATACATTTTGCATCCAAAATTTCCGCGATCTACATTTTGACCCTGAACTCCCTGAACTTCCAAGTCTCATTCCTCCTACGATGAGTCCGTTCGACCGCAACACCATTCTATACTTAACCGATTTTGCAACTTTTGTCGTTGTGCATTCGTGGGTTCCCAGGTTAACAAAAGTCTCAAATCCTATTTCGCTCTCGTCCATCCCCGCCAACCTCACGCTCTTCCCAATGTGCATTTACTATGCTTTGAATGCTAACAACTCATCATGCAGGTTCGTATATATTGTCATTAATAAGCGAAGGGCTCGAGGAGATCTCTTATTAAAATGCATTAAACCGAGATTTATGGAGGATTATATTATCCCTCTCAAGCGTTCATTTTAAAAATTATTTGGAGCAAAGGAACATTCTGGTCAACTAATGGAAGCAACTCGAGAACAATTCTATGGAGACACATTGAATATTTTTGGGCGCGAGGACCAGAGTTTTCAGTGGTCTAGAGCATATTCCTACTACTCATCCTCTTCTTCCTAGAAGGAAGTAATCTGGACGTCTGCAATTGAGCACGCAGGTTGTGTCCTGAAAGTCTTTGACTGTAAGGAGTTGGTCACCTGGTGCGTCGAGAAATATATTTCAAGCAAGCGGACCATTCAGTTGAGAGACTATTTACCTGTTTCTCTATCGCCTCAGGTATTTCCTAAGATGTTGAGACTTCCCAAGCCAACACTTACCTTCAAGGGCGAAGATTGCAGATAATTCTTAAAGAAGCATGAAAATGGATTAGACCTCTTAACTGAATTCTTGTAGAACCCAGTGGTTGTCCCCAAGGACATTACGAGATTGCAGGTTAGCTCATTTAAAAATCTGTTCTAGGAAATTGCTTAGCTTTTTACGAGGATAACAGGACAAGAAACTATAGCCATCATCTCTCGCATGATTCTTTACATTCTATATTTTACGGTCAAAGATCAAGCCATCTTCAATTCAGGCAAGTTGATCTCCATTGAAATCTCTTCCCAATTGTCTCAATATAAGAAGGAGAATATTTTTTTATGTCATCTTATTTGGTTTTTGCGATAACA
>JASDQU010284244.1:0-10013 GCA_032191745.1 Picea mariana
GCAAGACGATCCCACAAAGTTCGAAACTTATGCTCACTAAAATTCTTCGTGAAGATGTAGAAATATTTATGGATCTGATGAAGTCCTTTGGAAACCTGTCTAGCCTTGTACCTCTTGATCTTGTGGACCCATCTGCACCTGAAAATATTCCTTTCTGGTGGAAGTGGAACCAGATGCCAAGTTTGATTCTTTAGGAGTGAGTCATACTCCTTTTGCATGGCTTATTTCCATAATGGATTTCCCACAACCTTATTGTAGTTCTACAAATCAGTGGATTGAACCATATAGAAATTCATGGGCATCGCGGGTTCTGAATCTGAAAGTACATGAGAAGGATCCTCATGCTGAGATCGAGTCCTCCTTGAATCCAATGGATTCCCTGCAAGGTTGTCTACTTCCTGAAGTGTGGTTTGTGCCTTCTTGGGCATCTGCTGAAGCTTCGACGCTGGCTTCTTATCTGGCTATACTACCTACTTATTTCCATGTGCAGAATCTGAGTGTATGGAATCATCTCTGATGTCTGACACTGATGGAAGCACAAGAGTATATGCATGTTGCACTGGAGGTGCATGAAAATTACTCTCCTTATGTGTAAGTAGAATAGAGGAGTCATTGTTAGAAAACTTAGTGAATTTAGACAACCTTGACTTGTGATCCACTTCACCAATTGCAATAATTGAATTTTCATGCATGTTAATTACTGAAACTGAATCTAATGTAAATACATCTTTTTTACCTTTCTAAGTGATCTGATAAACTGATAGCAGATTCATATAAAGATTTGGAACATGTATAACATTCTCAAAACTTCCATTGTGGAGTTCCACTATCCCTTCTCCTGCTACTAGTACTAGAGTATCATCCCCCATGAGAATAGGGGTCTTGAGCATGGACTCAATGAAGATAAAACTTCCTCTTTCATTACCATATGATGGGATGCACCAGAATCTATAATCCATGAATTAGATGAGGAATTAATTGTAACCAGAGCATGATGATTACCTTTCTTAGGAGCAAGATCTTCTTCCTTATTCTTTTTGACTCCCTTTGGAATGAAGTTTCCAAGGTTGTTCTGCTGAAGTGTCTGTGCCATAAGATCGATCTATTTCTTCATGCATGTGGATTCTTCATAATTCAATTTATTGTAGCAAGTGCAATGCTTTCCCTTCTTATTATTCTTGGAATCTGAAGAGTCTTTGGAACCTGATGAATCATTAAAGGGTTTGGAATATCCCTCCTTCCCGTTTTGTTTGGATGACCCTTTTCCATCATGCATGGTGAGTGCATGTGCTTTGGGATATTTCATGAGGACCATCTATATGAGTTTTGTTTTCTTTTGTGTAAGAGACTCAATGAACTGAGCCAACGTAGGCATTGTTGGCACAGGGGCAGACCCAGGGTTCAACGCTACAAGAGAACACCAACAAAGCCCTAACAACTGGCCCTTTCGGCAACACCTGTGAAGTAGATGAAGTCTCACCTGAGGTAGAGGAAGGGGTGGTTGCATGACTCAAACATATGAAACCTTAGCTGGGACACAGATCTGTGATTATATCACTTATAGAGCACTTAGCAATGATTATCCATCAATATCCAGTCCTTATTATACTTCGTAGATAGCACATAGCATCGTAGTAGTCACTTAGATCTAAGGTAACTAAGAACTTAGCAACAGTAAATAGGTCAGACTCAGTAGTTCAAAACTAAGTATCTTCATACACATTAGATATACTATGTATACCTATCTAATAAGCACAAAGCATAAATATATCCTATCTAAATATATCAAAGCACTTAGCAAAAGCAGAGATAAGCACAACAAGTCAAGGCACAAAGCATAACACATAGATTTACGTGGTTCACCCCCACCCTGGGGATACGTCCACCAACTCTTTTTCTATATTATCATCGACCAATCGGTTACAAGAACAAAGCTGTGGAAACCCTTACTTCGCACATGACATAAGATCTGCACAGCCTGCTAGATCCTTCTTCCTTGCCTTTCAGCACAAAGCCTTCTATATCTTCACATAGGGACTTGCACTAAGCTCTGCAAGTCTATACATAATGCACAAAGATATTGATCACACAGATCCCTTCTTGGCACTTATCCTATATCACATAGATACTGTTATCACCATATAATTCCCAGCTGGTGTTCGAGTTTTGAAAATTCTATGACGGATTAAATCACCGCAGAGTTGTGATAAATTTAGAGGACCCATCTATGTCTAGCGGCGTTTGGACGAAATAGCGGAGATATGAAGAATAAATCTCAACCGAATGTCGATATCAAAGGTGGCCCAGATCAACGGCCAAGACATGCGTCGGAAATACAACTAGAACAAAGATTAAGTGGTCAAGGGCGCACCATGGAAAGCCATCACGATTTTTTGCGGGATGCGTGGCACCCTTAGAAGGATATCGGAAAGGAGGGATGTCTGACCAAAACCACATTTTTTCAACCTTCGATTTCAAATTCGTCGGGCAATACGCTGACCATAGATCTTGAAATGACCCAGATCAATGACTGAGGTACAATTCAACGATCGAAGTAGCGCGAGAATTAGCCGACAAGGGGCAGACCGAGGAAAACTTCCCTAGCTTAAATCATGGACATGCGGCGTTCTCTGAGACACATCGAGGCTAAGGGTGGTTCATCTAAAACCGCTTTTCTCCAAACTCTGATGGTAATAGACGCCTATAAAAGGAGGGACCCTGAGCATTATTCTATGAGTATTTGAAGCAGTCGAATGTTTGGAGATTTGGCGCAAAGCTTCCATCCAAACTTCAAAATTCAGGACCGAACCAGATCATTTTTCTTGCCGCTTATGAGGTATTCTTCATGATGGCTGCCAATCCTATTGTTTTATCTGTGAGTGAACCAGATACTCCCTCCAGGGAAGATGCCCTAATTGACAGAGATTCTAATGTTTTCAACATAGTGACAACGATCTCACCCGTTTCTATGTCCAAAGTGAATTTGCTGAACAACGTCGGATCCCACATATCCTTTCTTGAAGTGACTCAAGCCTCTTTTGCCCCTTATGTTGTAGAAACAATTTTCCCATTCCCTGAATTTGTGAACTGACGTGCTGAGAGATATTCCTAGGGCGAAAGAGTCATCCTAAACAAATTAGGGTCAGAAGTCCCATGTAAAGTAGATGGTCCCTCACTTTGATGTGCCTTAAATGTAACAGACGCCTCCCCCGTGCTTTGAGGAACAAAGAATGATTATGATTTATAGGGAATGCTTACCTGAGGTAAAAACCCTATTTTTGCAAACCATAGTCAAACCTGAACATCATTAAGAAAGTCTATCCCTGCCTTCCAATCTAAGCATCATGATTGTCGAAGTCCAGTGGGCTTGCTCTCTGTTGAGTCAAATTCTAGGTCTAGATAATGACAAGTTTGTGGTAGAGGTTATGTTAGGAATCCTGTTAATTTTCTTCCTGTCTGGGCAATTAGTCTATGTCAGTTTTGATGAATTTATTGCGGAGAACATACATCAACAACTGGTTAATTTAAGCTCATTGAGACATTTTAGATACTACTCTCATCTATTGAGAATGTTTCTGGGATCTAACAATACCGAGCTTCCTGAAGCTGCATTTATTTTGACCGAGTGTAAAAATATCACCATGCTCATATTCATCAACAAAATCATGTCCAGAATATATAGTCTCATTTTCAGTTTATATTTTCCAAGAGTCTTGGAAGAGATGAAAAGTTTGTTGCAACCGAGTCTGTAGAATGATATGGGAGACGGATGCCAAGAAGGACCTCACCTTTTACCAATTTTCCTGACTCCTAGGATATTTACATTGGAATTTATAATACAGAGGATCATCTCAGAGACTAAACACTTCCTCAAATCTCACAAGGCTTCAAATCTGAAATTCCCGTTCATGGTAGGTCCTTTTGTGGTGAAGAGAAAGTCTTGTTTGCCTCAAATTCAGTCTAAACTCAATGAATTTGGGTTCACACAGCTGCAAGGAAGAAGATACTATCCACATCAGGTTATATCAAAGAGAAGATTGGCAAGCAAACAAGGCCCTTATGAACACAAGCACGTTGAAGAACTAGATAAATTGGCCAATCTAGAGACCTGCACATAAATGGAGGTCATCACACTGCATGAAAAAGCAAAGCAGACAGAGACTACTTCCCAACAAAGCTCAGCACAAAAAACCTCACCCATGTTGATTATCAAGGATCCTAAAATGATCATCTTGAATAAGAGAAGTAGTTCAGAATCCCTAGGGGCTAGCAGCCAACAAGACACCCTCAAGAAAATGAGAGCCACATCACCTTTTCCAATTATTGACTTGGAAGAAGAAAAACAGAAAGGAAATACATGCATGGAGATGGTAGACACTAAGGTCTAGAACGAAGAGATCAATCCCGAAGACAAACCACAAAACAAAGGCAACAGGAAGGTTTTTAGCAGCAGGAAACACATATTTGGCCAGACTCCTAGGACGGTTTATCAATATATGGAAGACTTGCTACATCAGTATGCAGTGAAAGGGAGTATGGCCAATAGCAAGATAAAGGAGCTTTTGCCCAAAGTGGAAGGGACATCTCAATGCAAAGCTCACCTACTCTCAGTCAGAGATGTCGAGAAAAAGAAATTAAACATTGCAGTGGCCAATAATGATAAGGTATCTAAGTTCAAGGTACACTATGAGAAAATCGACGCTCCTGACAAAGTGAAATTCCACAGAAATGTCAGTGATATTTTGTACACAGATTACCTAAACTTAGCTCTAAAAGTT
This sequence comes from Picea mariana, assembly GCA_032191745.1. NCBI lineage: Eukaryota > Viridiplantae > Streptophyta > Pinopsida > Pinales > Pinaceae > Picea > Picea mariana. Next base: position 4,779 of record JASDQU010284244.1, read on the forward strand.
GCAAGGTTGACAACACATGTTTTGAAACTGGATGGATAACTGAAACAAGAAAAGGTATCCAACAAAGCTTGGATGATGCAGGTAAAAATATTAGAGTCTGAAGGTCCACAAGGGGTGAAGGAATCTTTGGACGAAAAGGATAAAGTGATTCAAAGTTTGAAGAAAATATTGAAAATGTCATCTACAGACCATCCACAGACTTCAGAGTTAACTTCTTTGGAGCAGGAAAAGGAAACCTTCAGACAAGAGGCTCTAGACTACAAGGCTAAGGTGTTGCAGTTGGAGAAAGAGAAGGAAAGTTGGTCATATATGCAGGCGACAACATTAGATATGGAGATTATCATACCTGCTAATGTAGAGGCTAGATCAAATGCCGAGAGGTTAGTTCAAGCTATGTCCCAGATAAGTTTGAAAATAGGGGAGATCAAGGATCTAAAAGAAAACTTAGAAAAACTGAAACAAGAGGCTAAGGTGAAGGACGAGAAATTAGCTCAGCTCTACGGAGAGAACCAAGACCTACAAGAAAGAGTGAACAAGTTAAAAAATAGATTGAAGGGTAAAACTCTACTGTAGGGAACCAAACATGTGATATGGGATGCGATTGCTGCGGAGGTTTCTAAATTCAGAAGTTATCTGAACTTTATCAATGACAAGGACAACATGGCTGCTACAGCTCGAAATAACTGCACTGTTGTAAATGAAGTGCTAGTGAAGAAGCGCTCAGAATGGGCCCAAAATGCCATTGACTTGTTGAATGCCATACCAACCGCCGATATTCAGAGGATCGGTGTGAAAGACAGGACCGCTTTAATCATTTCATCCAGGAGAATCATTTCCAAACACAACCTGCTCAGATCGGTTCAGAACAAAGCTGTACAAATGGACCATAGCATACAGGAGTTTAAATACGCCTTCAAACAATTGTTTGCTAAAGGCCTCCCCTAATTCTAGGATGGTAAAGGCTCATTGTACAAGCATGAATATTACGACACTCTTCTCATGCAATGCAGGATGGACCATTCCAAGTTTGAAGATATGGAAGAAAGTCTGAAGGGTCCTAGCTTGGTAAAACACTTAGCTACTGGTTTCAAAATTATGAAAAAATTCAAAATAGTGAAAGTCAGTGTGCCAATCATGTCCTATGCAACATGCATCGACCTGGAGATTTTGATTAAAGAAATGATGGACTATGAAATCCCCTCTAACGCACAATGGAAGGAACTTGTACAGTTGGGAAAGACAAAATGCCACGTCCCCGGAACCAACAAATGATCTCCAGCTGTCACCCATCTTACCAGACCTAACAGAAGTACAGAGTAGACCAGGTGTAGGGGAAGCAACCGAGAAATCAGAGAGATTATTCATGATGGTGAAACGTTTATTTTTGTTAATGATTGTAAGTCGTTTTGTATACCGAAACTATTACAGAAGCTAAAATGTTTCAGTTTCAGTTATTTTTGATCAAATTGTATAAGTACTAAGAGGCTTGAATTAGCCAATGTTGGCAGAAGTGTAAGAGAACCTTTTTGGTTGTATCAAACTTTATTTGTAAATTTTATGAATATGAATTGAATACAAATGCAAAAGATTTTGAAGTCTCTATGAAAAGATTCTAACGGGTGGTGATATGAGCTTTGTTTCCTTTCATCGTATGTATTTCCTGTAGCCTGCCATTACATTTAAATTTTCTTCTGTTTAAATTGGAGAGTTTAAAGGCCCAGAATTCGTCCTGGAATGCTCTTGGTATAAGCAATTTAAACTAAGTGATTGTCTTCTTAACTTATTCAGAATTCATTTCAGCAATGCTCTGATGCAGTTATTTGTCTTCTTTATCTTCCTACACATCTTTTTATTTCAAGAATAACTCATATTCATCGCCTTATTTAGCCTTTTTCCTCTGGAGAGTTCTATCAGTCTATGCATTGTCTTCGTTCACTTTCATAATTTTGACTCCATATCCCATAGTGTTCCCCTCTTCTTCGCCAACAACTCTATTAAAAATCTCCCAAACAAATCAAATCTAGCCGTCGGTTTCCATAGATATATCAAGTGACACGAGAGATCCCTCTCTGAGTTGGGTAGGCTAGTGCCTCAGCTCTAAAGCTGTTTGAAACAATTACCTCTATCGTTTGTCTATTCATCCGGACAGAATTTATAGAGTGCTAACATTCTAGCACCGTTGTCGGGGACGAAATCAAAAAAAATTCCCTGGGAAAACGACTTAAAGCTTTAGTTTGATCCCTAAGGGTGACAGTGGACCAAATACCTTACTGGCTGAAGATTATCTTTACCCTAGAGACTCCATTAGCCAGAGACCAGCTATACTACGCTATGTGAGATAGAAACCCTGGCTCCTAAGAGAATCCACACTAGGAGAAACCCAAACCCCGAGCCTGCAGTCCCTATCTCTAGTCCTGAAAAGCTTGGCCGAAGAAGAAAAGAAAGGACAGTGACTCCTGTGTTACATCCAGACCAATATTCATCCTTACCTAGAGACAGATTGATCAACATCGATGACCTTGAGTTTGACCTAAATTTCGAACACTCCCTGTTCAGAACCTGGTTGGAATCCCATTTAGACGAGACCCTATTTGACGAAAAAAGATTCCAAGATTTGATTCTAGACGCTCCATTTAAACCTGTAGTGCCCCCTGTCCGAAACCGACAGCCACTCTGACCCCTCATAGCAACTCTGGCAGCCAGATTTTCTCCTCTCATACTGCATGTTGTATTGCATGACTTACCCCAGGAATACAACTTAAGGATTAAGCTATATGATGCTGAGGGTAACATATCGACCCAGAAACACCTAGACTGGTTTAATGACTGCATAGACTTAGAGGAGGTGGATTTTGCAGACGTGAAAATGAGGTTGTTCACACAAAGTCTTGCAGAAGATGTAAGAAAATGGTTCAGATCCCTGGCACTAGCAAGCATCACAGATTTCACAGCTTTTGAGACACTCTTCCTTGCCAGATGGGGAGATAAGAAAACCCCCCTTCAGTTGTTTACACACTACAACAATATGAAGAGGTCTCTTGATGAAACAGTGCAAGATTTTTTTGGCTAGATTCATGAAGGTATATAATGTGATTCCTAATAAAGTAAAACCCCCACCTAAAGCGACTCATCTCAGATATGCCGATTCTTTCGAAAGTGATTTTGACTTATTATTGAGGGAGCGAAGATCTTCCATGCTAGATGATATGATGAAAGATGCCATCGAATTCAAAGTAAACCTAATGGCTTCAGGGAAAATGAAAGCTAATCCTGGCAGAAACATGGGAAAAACTCAGGATAAAGCATAAACTTCCACGTCGCAAACATCAGAAGAAAGGTTCAAAGCGATGATGAGAAACATGGAAAGGATGATGGAAAGAATGGCACTGGGAAATATACCTAACCCTAGGAAACATGCCGATGGTCCACCCAGGAATCCGAGGAGACCCGTCGGTCCACAAATCCGGCAAAGGGAGCAGAGGAATCAGGGTAATCAGGCAACTCAAGTAGACCAAACAAATCAGGGGAATCAAGGAAATCAGGGAGAACAACAGGTCAGACCCCCTTTTCAAAATAATTATATGAATGAAGATTATGATGAATATTTTGAAGATAATGTGAACTGCTATGATGACAAAGAAACTGAAGTGTTTTTGACCAAGGAAGAACACGACCAGTTCATGGATGTGAGTGAAATCTTCTTGCAAGATGAAGAGGAGAGGTTATCAGTAGAAAAATAAGATTACGAGACCGGATTGCAGAACACCATCATTCAATTCCAAAGGCAATACAATCTCCGAAATCAAAAGGTGCCTCAAAATCCTCTGAAAGGTAACCTCCCAAAGGAAAACCTCACCAAATACGCTTAGAGTAACACACCCTCTTCCAGTCAGAACCAAAAATATTCTGCTGTGAAATAATCCACTGCAAAAGACGCTAAAGATAAGGGTAAGCAGAAAGAGGAACCGCCGAAGAAAATATTGACAAGAAAATAAACTATCCCTAAAGAGGTAGAAAAAACTCCATCCTCTTTTGACTTCGAAAGTGAGATGGCTAAGATTAAGATTTTGGTACCCTTTAATGAATTGATTAGAAATAGTGAATATAGAAGTTAGATCATCAAGATGCTTAAGATGGGACAAACCTCTGATACTTTGAACATACAAGATGACCACCCAACCATTTTGTTTGGGCCGAGAGCAGAAGAAAGCAATGAAAATGAAGAAGTTCCCCCTTTGTACGTAATCTTAAAAATCCACGACATGACCTTACACAATGCTATGATGGACTCTGGAGAATCTCATAATTTGATGCCTAAAGTGGTCATGGACCAACTGGGCCTTGAGGTCACAAGGCCTTACAAGGATCTGTTCTCTTTTGATTCAAGGAAGGTGAAATGCTTTAGCATGATAAAGGACATGGTCATTTCCTTGGCACAAATCCCAACGAAGAACATGGTGATGGACATAGTGGTCGTTGATATCCCTCTGAAATTTGGCATGCTATTGTCCATATCATGGGCTACAAAACTGAAAGGAACCCTCCAGATGGAGATGTCATATGCCACAATTCCTGTCTTTAGTCAAGACAAAAGATTGTGCAGGAAAGTTCTACTGAAATATATGGTCAGAAACAAATCGCAACCTACCAACCATCCTATATACTCGGTAAGCACTGAGCTGGGATCTTCCATTTTCTTTAATGATATAAGCTCAGGAGTAGAAGAGACAGGAATAGTCCTGGCAGATAAAGGTTTACCCAGGAAACAGTCGGAAGAAATCTCAAAACAACAGAGTGACTCAGAAGATCAGATATGGAAAATGAACTTTGATGGAGTTTCATGTAGAGAAGGAGCTGGAGCTAGCATGTGGATAAATCACCCCATAGGAGATGCAAAATTATGCTCTTACAAACTCGTTTTTGAATTTACAAATAATATGGCCGAATATGAGGCGTTAATATTGGGATTGAAAGTCTTGGAAGAGTTGGGCGCCAAAAGGATCGCTGTAATTGGAGATTCTGAACTCATCATAAATCAAATTAAAGGTATCTACTAGGCCAGACATCCTAGACTGAGGGCTTACAAAAATCTGGTATTAGAACTTCTTGAGAAATTTTCAGAATGCAACCTTTCAACAATCCCACGAGAGCAGAATCAAGTTGCAAATGCACTGGCCACTTCAACAACAGTTTCAAAGTCCCAATTTTTCCTAAAAAAAGATACAAGGTTGAAGT
>JASDQU010284251.1:0-14521 GCA_032191745.1 Picea mariana
TCCTTTGAATTAATCCTTCTCATATTCCTACACATTACAAAGCTCACACATATTTGAGATATATATGAAAACATGTTGATTTTCTAACATTTAATCACAAATTCCTTTTAAATACTAAAATGAATAAAGTGGAGAATAATAAGGTGAAACCCAAGTATATTTATGGAAATGATATTGTGAAAGGTTAATGAGGCAATGAAATGTGAAGAATGATGAAGGGAAAGATGGATGAAAATATGACATTTATGAGCCCCAACACCTGGATTCCTAGTTAGTAGTAGGTCAATTTAACGACAGTTACCGCGTGCATGATCCTACTTTACTCTGATGATTCCTATGGGTACATCTTTTAGAATGACAATTTGATTTTATTACTTATTATCACATTCCTAGGAGTTCTAATCATGTATCTGATGCTTATGCTAATTTCATTTTAGATTGGCATTTGTCACATAAATAAAGCAAAGAAAACCATCTCATCAATGTACACATTGTATATATTAGTAAAGTCGAAGATCCTTGTTTTATATATATTTCAAAAAATATGGTGTTTATAGTACAAAATTGGGGCTAACACCCTCAATACACATATACAGCCAATACTACAATATCCATGACATCTACGCCTGTGGCGCTGGATGTGTGTCATGGTAACAAACTATGACATTTGCAAGACGTCGAAAGAGTCACACCCGATCCCTGGGCACACCAACCACTTGTTGGTGCATGGATTTCGACAGATCCTCTACCTAAACCATCGAAATCCTATGAGTCAAACGAGACAATTTATCTTGCAAATTTTAAAGGTCTCTCTCAGCTTCTCCTCCCGCCGCCTCATCTCCTCGGTTCCTCCGACGATGTCAAGGAAGCCCTTCCGACTGTCGCAGATCCACATCTGCATTACACAAGTGTCTAGTTAGTATTTAAGCATCATCCAAAAATATTTTTTTCACTATAACAAAATACAAACAAATGAAATATTTAAAAAAAAATTGACATACCTATGTCCCTGTAGACGGTCCTTGGTGGGAGTGGCATGTCTAGATCCCCTCTGAAGTCGATCCCTGCATAGGGATAGTCATCTAGAGAAATGACCTATCGCTTCCACCAGTAGAAGAAATCCTCGTTGTAGGGTGTGGGCACCCCACCTCCCCTCTGCCATCTCATTAGCTCGGTCCATCATGCCATGGATGGATTGCAAGGTCCTCTCAGAATAATATCGACTCTAGGTCCCAAACCTGGAACTCACTCGAAGAAAAAACAGAACAAGCTAGAGGCAAAACCAAAGTTCCTCTTGCTACCCTATTTGCACTTTGTTAATTGGCTCTTCATATTAGCCAGTAGTGAGTTACACCAAACATATAATGTGGATCTCAAGCACTATACAACATATAACATGAGTGGCCTCGATGTCTGGTGCAGCAAAGCTGATCCTGTGATCCTGGTCAACATGAGGACAACAATCTTAGGGCTGAGATTGTTTATCGCTCAGATGGGGAGTTGAATCCTGACCTTCAGAGTACCTGCTACATAGTGGGCATCTATGTACTCCTCTATTTTCATTCCGCTCCCTACTCCCCATGATTTGAGGTTTATGACCTCACCCTGGCGCGATAATCTAGTCAAAAAGTAGATATCCTCTACTTTAATCCTCCATGGTTTCCCATTGAGTTTGAAGCTTTCACTGCCAGGGTCGTAGTAACCCACAAGCATCTCAAGCAACCTCACCTGGGCCCTCATCCCTTTGAGTGCCCAAAATTTATATAAGCCACATATTTTCAAGGCAATTTGGGCCCCCAAATCTCTGTCCACGATAGCATCTACCTCCTCATGCTCCCTTTCCCTCCATTCTAGCACCATCCTGCCAGATAAAAGTCAAAATTTGAGTTAGCAACCATAGGTTTTATTGATTGCAGACTTGTACGTGAGTTGCTTCATTGGCATTCGCATATAGGGCTGGGTATACGCACCTTGTAGTTTTCACAGTCACATATAACCCAACGTATACATGACCCGATAAATGACAGTCCGCATACACCAAGTTACCCAATTTTCACCCTAATTTACTCAAAATTTGAAACCTAATTTAAAAATTCAATCCACTACAAAGGAAGAGGAGGGGAAGAGGAATTACCTGGTCCAGACAGTTTCTAATTTCGTTGCTTGACACTCCCGTAATTACCAGTTGAATCTCGAAGGTAATTTGGTCCAATTTTCACTATTTGGGTAAAAAGTCAAAATGACAAAGTAATTTTTGGTTTTGTTACTATTTATAACAGTTTTTATAGTTTTGAGTCATTTTTTTGCCTAATGGACTAATGCAAAGGTGGATTGAGTTGGTTTTTGTAGTTTTCACCATATATTTTTGTGGATTTCAACAATATGTTGGTCGTTCATCACCACGGGAAGTTATTTTCACTACCCATCATATAGGATAGGTATCCATTCCATCATGCACTTTTGCATCATCCTATAACTGTCACTTTTTATGCCTTAGGTATGAACTTATTTTTTGCGATACAGAACCTTCCATCTGCTATAAGTAGTGTCGTTATCAAGTGGTAGAGACTTACCAAACATGGGTGCCCTAGTTAGATCCCCTACTTCATTTGGTGCCCATGCAAATATTTTTTCACTAGGATGGGAGTCCCTTATAGATAGTACATAACTTTATGCAGAGCCTCATTTCTCACTCATAAACATGCTACATTATACCTAGAGGACTCCCAACCGAGTTTAATTTAAGCTCTTTTCCAACTCATCTTCAAAAAGAGAAAAGATTTTCGAGTGAACTTGTCTCTTTTACACTTATAAATTGGATTTGAAAGGACGTCTATTTGGCACAAGTTTATCCCTTTTTCTCACTAAGTAGACTAAAAGTCATAGAAAAGAAAATTTTTTGGCATTAAGTTGTGATTGCATCTCATGCCCTTGCTTGTAGTATTGAGCCTATAGTCGGTTCTCGCTTTGCGTTATAAACCGTTTTCCTCAACAATTTTTGCATCCTCAGCCAAGCAGAGCCTCGTTAATATCCTTCACAATTTGACACCCTATACCTAGGAGGGAACCTTCCCCCGAGTGTCCATCTCCCACATGCATCTCCTTTCATTGAGCATAGGTATGTTCAACTGCTAGAACTAGTTTTGCTTACTTGCGACACTCGTTTCCTCCTCTATATCATGGCATTCATTTGTCTATGAAAAAAGAAAAAAAAAACAGGTTGGAAGGGAGTATTATCTTATATTGGCAGAAGTCGTGTCGCCTTTGAACAAAGAAAAAAGTTATTGGGTCCATTGGTCATCATAATTTTGGAATTAGCATGGCCTTAGGAAGCTGAGCTCATTACAAAGTCTTCTCTACCGAATGGTTACTCTTCCAATCCCTATAGATAATTTCATTGATGCCTCTTGCATCTCATGGTTTCATCATTGAGTCTATGTTGCTGGAGTCTTCCATATGTCTCATGCTCTTGTTCAAAGGAATTCTATCAACCTATGTCAGCCACTTCTCAAAACTTTTGACTTTGCATGTCGGCCATACCCTCAATTTGTCTTAGATTCATATGATACTATAGTCCTATCATGCACCCTAGTCCTACTTTCATCATTGGTATGTAACCTTGAACCCAATAGTCAACATTTCATCATTGATCATTGACTAGGTAGTTTCCCTTGTGTTTGACGGCAAGACATCTATTCACACATTGGGATTCGTACAGTGTATTAGATGCCATTAGCCTTATTGGTGGTTTCCTCTCCTTTGTCAGCATTTTTTCTTATTGCTTGTTATTCAGAGGGTCTTTTTCGTGTATTTCTTGCACTTGGCACACACGAAAGATGCACAAGGTCGTTGGTTTGCGAACATGTTCTTCGTCCGATTTCCTCCAAATCATGAAGTTTTTGCTTTGTACCTCATACTAAATGATGAGAGATTTCTTAATGGTCTCCTTTCAACAGGTCTCCTTCCATCAAATTCAACTCATCTATTCTGGAAACGGGACCTAGAGTATTATGAGTACCTTGAGGCTTGTAGTCATTAGTGGCAAGTTCTCTCGCCATCGACAGTTGGGAATGCATAAATGTCTCCTGATCAATAAATTATTCAGGTTTTCGACATCGACTCCTTTATTCACACTCGTAAGAATGTACTCGGTGCCTTGATACCTAATTTCATTATCGGTGGGTTGTCTCGCATTTGTTAACGGTATACCTCAATGAACGGTAATCAAACGACATCTCATTGTATTCAACCTAAACTCCTTTATTCACATGATGTATACTTGCACCCTTGGCGAATTGTGTAGAAGACTTGAAGACATCAGTATGTGGCTGCAACTTTCCTGAGTTGTTGCTTCCTTTTCATTGGACCAATACCTATATGACTTCAATGATCATGGAAAATCATATTGTACTCCATTCTATACATATATCTTTAGATTGATTTTGAGACTGGTTCTATTGGGCCTTGTTCGTGACTATGACATCTTTTGGCATGTGACCGCATTTGTATTTTCCTATTTATGGCCATAGATAGTTGTTTGTTATATTTTCACATGGATCTGCAGTGTAATTCTATTGGCAGCCATGTATGCAAAGTCAATGCAGAATGTAATGAGCAAAAAGTTCTTCTAGTTGGTTCCCCATCACTCCACTTCTGGTTTGTTTATAATGTATTTCGGCCATCACAGATAATCCTTTGACCTCACACATTAGGGGGCATATGTTATAGAAATATGTGCCTCACCCTATGCAATCTTGCACAGAAGGCCTTTTTCCATTTCCCTATGCAGACTTATCATCTCTGTTTGTAAATCCTAGAGATAAAAATACATATTTTTTCAAATGTACGCACCTTGCCTACTATACGACATGTGTATACGCAGGCTGCACCATTACAACCCACATACATCGGGATTTGTGATAAAAAATGAAAATTAATGTCAGGTTTCCATGTCACAATAGAAGATCTATGATCCTTGGCCTTCCATATACTGGAAATGTTCTGACTTGGCCCTTCAATTCCATTTAAAGGCTATAAATGGGCCAATTCTAAGCTATGGAAAAGAAGAGAAAGAATTCAACTTTGAGAGCAAATTTACTCTGGAGAAATTATTTACTTCATATTGAGTCTACATCCCTTTATCTTTTAAGTCTGAACATAGTGTTCAACCCCCAAGCTCTTCCCTTATTGATTGAGAACCTTATTGTTTCTCTTTTACGACCTTTCCTTTGGTGGAGGATTGAAGTGGTGGAGGTCCAGTTGGAAGGAACTCAGTTTCTCGGTTCCGAACTGTGCTGACACAGAAGTATGTAACATTTTCATTTATGTTGAACATATATTAATAGAAATACTTTTTTCCCTTCCAATTCATATCTTGCAAATATTTGAATTATTCTTCCATGGGTGTACTAGTCATGTTTATTAGTGGATTATCCTATCGAATGTGTTAACATCATTTATTATCACCATATGCTTGCTTTGCTTGGTTGTTGAGGACTAGTTGCAGGTATCTTGCTTTGGGTCAAGTGCTCAATGGTGGACTTCATCGAACGTCTCGATGAGGTAGGCCTTTTATCTTGTCTTGCTAGCATATATTTTTACATAGTGAGAAGAGAGTTGATTTCTGCAGTCATTTCTATCTATTGTGGTTTACCCTAGCCATATAGAGATTTTCCTCGTAATAGGATGTGGTCGGCGATATGGGTAGCAGTGGTTTGTTTTAACTTGGAGAGAAGTTCTAAGCCAATATCATGATGAACTGGTAGTTGGAAAAAGGACAAAAAGGCCATGGCCAATGATTCAAAGGTCACATGGGACTTTGATTTTTAGTCCACATACCATTTGGATGATGAACCAATGAGATTTCTTTGAAATAAACTCAAGAAGATGGAATCATCCATGATGATGTTTGAAGAGCGCCATAAGTGGAAGGTCATAACATGGTTGGCAGTATATTCCCCTGGTTTTCCTTCAAACTTTGGAATATCTGAAGAAAAATTTGTAGTCATATTAGGTCAAGTGGCGTCATGCGAAATGGGATCTATTAGCACTGAGAGTCACCCTCCGACTGCAAGAGGATAATCCAAGTACCCATAAAAAAAAGGTAAATGGATTAAAATGGTCCAAGTAGGTGGATTAGTGAGACTACATAGAGAGGAAAAGACAACAAAAGTGATTACATATCAGTTCATGAACATTGGTCCATGGAGTCATAAGTATCGTGAATAATGAAGGCATTTAAACTGCCTATCAGACAAAGGGATTTATGTGGTGATGAGGAGAAAGAATAAAAAAAACGTTTGAGTGATGAACCATGAAAAATGGGCAAGATGACAACAGATCCTCTACCGCCTTAGGAATCCATAGATCAGAGAGATGCTACATCCAGACAAGGAGAAAACAAAAAATGTCTAATGAACCATGAAAGATGGGCATGATGACAACAGATCCTCCATCGCCTTGGGAATCCATAAATAAGAGATATTACATCTAGACAAAAAGAAAAACAGAAAATACCTGATGAACCATGAAATATGGGCATGATGACAACAGATCCTCCATCGCCTCAGGAATCCATAAATAAGAGAGATTTCATCCAGACAAGAAGAAACATAACAGTGTGTAAACTAAGAAGACAGTCTGATAAGAACAATTCAAAGGAATCTTCAATAACATAATATTTACAATCCAAGCCCTCAGGCATACAAACTGAAAAAATACAAATCCCTGCTCCTAAAACTCTCTTGTCTCTCCAGCCTCTGAAAAACACCCACCCTTTACAAAATCTAAAGTGAGCTATTTATATCAGATCATTCCACAACTGCCTAGAGTGTGATCTAGCCATCCCCTTCAAATCTTTTTGTTTGTTCATCTTTCTGTCAGACTGAATGTAATTCTCTAATTTATGGATTCCTGAGGTGATGGAGGATCTATTGTCATCATGCCCATCTTTCATGGTTCATCAGATATTTTCTATTTTTCTTCTTGTTTGGATGTAATCTCTCTGATTTATGGATTCCTGAGGTGATGGAGGATCTATTGTCATCATGCCCATATTTCATGGTTCATCAGACATTTTTTCTTTTCTCCTTGTCTGGATGTCACATCTCTCTGATTTATGGATTCCTGAGGTGGTAGAGGATATGTTGTCATCTTGCCCATTTTTCATGGTTCATCACTCAGACATTTTTTGTCTTCTTTCTCCTCATCACCACATAAATCCCTTTGTCTAATAGGTAGTCTAAATTCCTTTATTATTCACGATACTTATGAGTCCATAGCCCAATGGTCTTGAACTGATCTGCAATCACTTTTGTTATATTTTCCTCTCCCTGCAGTCTCACTGATCCACCTACTCGAACCATTTTAATCCATTTACCTTATTTTTTTATGGGTATTGTTATTATCCTCTTATAGTCGGAGGGTGACTCTCAGTGCTAAAATTCATGGCACCGTTGGAAAAATAAACCCACCCGTTGCTTGTATTTTAATCCCGAAATGGGCTGCTTTGAATGTTGTGTTTGGACGTTTCATGTGCAGACCATGGACTTGCATGACCTCTTTCCCTTGAAAACTATATGTGATAATAGGATCATTCATGAGTTTGGTTAAATCAGGAATGTTGAGGGATGCCAAGTATGGAATAGGGAGATTTGGCAGAGGATTAGTTCCAGCCATTGTGTGTGTAAGAAATGGACCTATCCCTTGAGGGGGGTTTGGTGGATTTGTACTTCTCCCTTGAGAAGAAGTTTGACCCTCGCCTACTTGTGAAGGAGAAAGAACATATGGATGGACTTGGGTATTTAACCCAAGCAAAGTGAAACCAAGTAAATTTGACCCCAAAAGAGTAGCACTCACAGGGGTGTGAGATGGTTGAGTCGGTGAGTTGGGGAGATTAGGGACTCCTCCTAGAATAGGAGGGAGATTCTACAAGCGTCTAGAACGACGGGGATTATGCGGTTCCCATATGGTTCTGACTAGCAAAGTGAATATGTGAAAATGGTGACAAGAGAAATAAATGAACAAGAGCTTTTGACCTTCACAAAATAATATAACTCACAATTGCATGTAATCAAATGAACATCATACATAAATCAACTGTAAATAAACAAGCATATGGATAGGTATCTTTTGTCTACATGGGGGAACAATAAAAACAAATTCTCGTGTCCTAAAAGACCTATCATCCTTCCTCTCAATTTAGTATTGGGCCTTCCAATAACACTCAACAGTGGGGTTTGAAGCCACCGGAAGAGGAACTAGTAAAGGTTGAAGCAATTATTTATAATGAGGGATAGAGGGTGCATATCCCGGAAGAGCTGGCGATATTTCCCAATAACCACACAAAATCTGATCAAGGTGTGATTGCAACACACAATTGCCACCTGGGTGGATATCCTATGTTTTTCCACTAAGTACCTCAGTCAAAGTGAGACATTTATATATTCAGTCTAAGAAATGGGTCACGGGTTGGATGCCCTCACAAGAGTTGGGTGACTCAAGGAGGGATGCACCGAATAGTTGGACCTCGGCCTTCGACCCTTCATGGGTATCTCTTTTCCTTATGGTATAGGAACACTTTACTTGGAGGATTTGAAAGATCCATATTTTCAACATCCATTGTTTCAAAATGTGAGAACCTGATAATGGGGGGTTATTTGGATGCCTACCCCTGAGATCCTACCTAGATTAAAAAAAAAATCTTTCAACACCTCCTATGGAGGAACATTTAGTGCGTTCTTAGAAAAGTTTTAGATGTGGTGGGCTGAGAGATTGGGTTCATGGACCAACCTCGTTTGAATTAAATTGGTGTGGATAATTTTCAAAGAAAAAGTAAGATCTTTCGGAATTCCTTTGAAGAAAGCCTACGTCGACATCCACTATTCTAATAGAAATTTTGTGTGTGAGGAGTGGCTTTGTGTGCAATAAAGTGAAAAGTGTGCAAAATATTTTAATAAGTTAAGTGTGAGATTGCAACATGTTGACTTCTTGTGGTCCTTACAAATATTCTTACCTAGCTTACTATGTGTCTTTGATACAACCTTGTGGAATATTTAAATCCCTAAAGAACTAGCAATGTGGACATATGGGTCCTTACAAATCCTGTAAACTCCCTAGAATGTTGTCTATACTAAGAAAGATTTTGAAACTATCATATAATTGTAGACATGTGGGCATGTATGGGCCCATTACTTAGAAATCATTTAGAAATTATCCTAAGATTGAAACTAAGAAATCATTTAGAAACTATCCTAAGATTTCAAACATGTGGGCATGTATGGGCCCTTACAAAGCTTTAAGATGATTTCCAAAACTAAGAGGAACCCTAGGGGGGCTTTGTCCTCTCCTAATGATTTTTAAAGGGAGATTAAATTTCCTTTCAACCACCTTTTCTGATTCCCGAGATCACACTAGGGTGCGGGGGAAGAGCATACTTGAGGGTTTAAAATTGATTTCTAGTCCCAAATTAATTGATTATGTTTGAAAAAGCAATAACTTCAACTCAAAATTTTAAATTCCAAATGAACCATCCATGTGGCAACAAAGCAAAATAGAAGAATAGTGATTCTTTTTACCCCTATGTGCTTATGTTAGCTAACCTTTCTTGTGAGAAAGGACTCTAAGTGTAGTGTAGTTTCTTTACAAAGTGCAGGAAATTACAATCTAAAGGCAATGGGCCCTCAAACCACTCATGAAGAACCTTACAATTTGCAAAAAATGAACTTATGTGTGGGCTTCAGTTCAGATAGGCGCGAAGAGGGCACAAAATGCGTAGAGTAATGATGTATGTTTCATGCACAGTGTGCAGAGTGGGTGTATGTGTGCCTTGAAATTCGTGCACTTCCTATCATGTGTCGGGAAAGAAATTTCCAAGTGAAATTCTCTTTCCTTGGCTCTGAATTTTGACTTTGGAATGTTGGACTAGGCCGGTTTTGATACCTACATATCAAAACAATAAAAAAGAACTGCTCTGAAGACTTAAATAGGGAGGAATTTGGTATTGATTCCCAGTATGGTCTCCAATCTATTGTGTTGTTTTTTTCACGTGGGTGAGCAAAAACACAACACTTGAATTCTTAGTTAAGTCAGATAAACAAGACAGTTTGTGAGTTGATTAGATAAGGAAATACACATGAAACAAGGAAATAAAAACTAAAAACAACTAAGAAATAAATGTTAGAGAAGCTTGGAAGAACTAGAACCATGAAAAGCTAAAAATGACCAATACATAGCAACCAATGGATCAATATATTGATAGGCTAAACACCGTAGAGAAAGCTAGGGACTTATGAATCCCATCTTCCTCCTTGGGAGGGCTCTTGAGTTCCCTAATAGAGAATTATTCTCTTCATACAATGGAAAATGACAAATGGTGAAGAAATACAATGCCAATCCTCTCAAGAGATGAGTGGAATGGCCCTTGCTATAGTGCTTGAATGATTCAAAGAGAGAACATGATTCTCAAAGAAAAATTATTGGAGCATAACAATACCTTGAAGTTATTCTTTTTCTAGCACACCCATGGCACATATTTATAGTGTCCATTCATGGCAAGATATAATTGGTTCATAGTGTGAACAAGGGGCCTTTTAGGGCACTTCCTAGCCCTTGACTAGCCTCCAAGCTAGATTTTGCTCATATATGAGTGTCAAATCATGTTGGGGGTCAGACTAGAAGTGGTTGAGAGGTCGACAAGATTCATAAATGCGTTGTTCATAGAAGTGTGCGGCTTTTCTCGTAGACAATTGCGCATCTTGAGAACAGTGCATGTTGAGGGATGTGTTAGCCTGCACATTATGTGCATTGTGCGTGCGCTTCCTTTGGTGAATTTGCGCACTTTGATTTTTTGAACCAAGTATATAGTTTTTTTCCTTTTGATGGATTTTGCTGTTGTAGGTGGACTAATTGTTGCTGGCATTGATATCTTTCTTCAACCATTGTGTGCAATGTTGTGGATGTTTTTTCAGTGATAACAATCATGTTCCTCAAAAAAGAAGGCACGTGGTGCATGTGTCCTGACTTTCATGCTCTCAACAAACTCACCATCAAAGACAAGTTTCCCATTCCTTTCATTGATTATATATTGGATGAATTGAGTGGTATTCACTACTTTACTAAACTTGATCTTCATTCTGGTTACCACCATATACGTATGAAAGAGGCTGACATTCCCAAGATGACCTTTCAAACTCATGAGGGCCACTATGATTTCTTGGTCATGCCCTTTGGCCTATGTAATTCCCCCTCCACTTTCCAAAGTCTCATAAATCATGTCTTCCATCCTTTTCTCCATCATTTTTTCTAAGTTTTCTTTGATGATATTCTCATCTATAGTAAAACCTGGACAACCCATCTTTCCCATGTGGATCAAGTTCTCCATCTCCTTTATTAGCACCAAATTTTCCTCAAACAATCCAAATGTTCTTTTGGAGCCTTATAAGTGGAGTATTTTGTTCATATTGTTGGCAAGGATGGTGTTAGGGTGGATCCTAAGGAAATTGAAGCTATACAGGATTGGCCTCGCCCTAAAAATCTCCTTAAAAATAATGCTTTCAAATGGACTCTTGTAGCTGATCAAGAATTCCATGCTTTGAAAGAGACTATGTGCACAAATCCTACCCTGGCCCTTCCCGACTTCAAAAATGCTTTTGTTCTAAAATGTGATGCATTCAGGAAAGGAATTGTTGCAGTTCTCATGCAATAAGGACGATCGATGGCCTTCACCAGCAAACAAATTTCGGAGCACCATTTCGGCCAATCAATCTATGAAAAGGAAATGTTGAATATTTTGCATGTTTTGGATCTATGGCATCCTTATCTATTGGGCCAATGCTTCCAATTTAAAACTGATCATCAAAGCCTCAAGAATTTTCAGGAATAACTAATCTCCTCCCAGAGTAAAAAATAAATGGGTCACCAAGCTATTTGGATATTATTATGAGATAATTTACAAGAAGGGAAAATAAAATGTGGTTTTTGATGCTCTTTCCCAGAAGTATGAAGACGAAGGATCCCTTTTTTCTCTCTCCTTCATTATACCATATTGGATCCATGCTGCTCACTAGGAATGGTTGTAAGACCCCAAAAATTTTTACCCTATCCAACAGTTGCAAGCCATTTCTCCAATTTCTCCAAGGTACTCTTGGCACAATAACAAGATTTGCTACAAATCTCGTTTGTATATCAGCAAACAGTCCTAACTTAAATATCCGATGCTTTCAGAGCTTCATGCTTCTCCCATAACCGGGCATTTACGGTTCACCAAAACATCTGAAAGGGTCAAACTCTTCTTTTGGGGGGATGGTATGAAATAGGACGTCCACACCTTTTTGGATGAATGTGATATATGTCAACAGAATAAGGGAGAAACAGTGAAGACCCCATGAACACTCCAACCACTCTTGATTTCGTTAGCTATTTGGTAGGATATTTCTATGGATTTCATTGTTGGCTTACCTAAAACGGGCAATAAATCATTCATCATGGTGGTAGTTGATTGTCTTTCCAAATATGCTCATTTCTGTGCTCTCCAAAACCCATTCATAGCCTCCACAGGGGATCAAATTTTCATGGATAATATCTTCAAACTTCATGGCATGCCTCATTCTATTGTCTCTGACCGGGATCCCACTTTTACCAACAATTTTTGGCAAGAATTGTTCTATCTCTAGGGCACCCAATTGCATCTCAACACTTCCTATCATACCCAAACTAATGGCCAAACTGAAGTTGTCAACAAGTGTTTGGAAACCTATTTGAGGTGTTTTGCATTTGACTGACATAATCAATGGAATCAATGGTTACCCCTCGTTGAATGGTGGTACAACACATATTACCATACATCTACTTGCATGGCTCCTTATAAAGCATTCTATGGACAAAATCCACCATCGTTTCTCCCTACATGCTAGGTGTATTGAAGGTTTGGGAGGTTGAAAATAATCTTGCAGTTTGTGAGGCCATTCTCCACACCCTCAAAAGAAATTTGGCCATGGCTCAGAATCACATGAAGAAACAAGCAGATCAAGGTCATTCTGAATGACAATTTATTGAAGGGTACCAGGTGTTTCTTCATTTGTAACCCTATAAGCAAACTTCAATCAAAACAGACCATTGTCAGAAGCTTGTTCCCAAATTTTATGGTCCTTATACAATTCTCAAGCGAGTGTGGTAGGTGTCTTACTAGTTATATTTTCCCAATCATTCTAAGATTCATCCTATTTTTCATGTCTCATGGTTAAAGAAGGTGATTGGTACTAAGTGTCGAACTCAAACCAAGAAACCTGAGTTAGATGAAGAAGATTCCATTTGGTTATAGCCACAAGAAATCTTAGACCAATAGGAGCGTCGTCTCTGCCAGCGCACCATAAAGGAAATGTTATTGCAGTGCAAAGATACAACTCCCAAAGATGCCACTTGGGAGCCAGCTACCATTCTGCAAAAGTTTCCTCATCTCAATCCTTGAGGAAAAGGCTCTTTTTCAAGGGGGAGGGCATGTTATGGACCTGTTGGCATTTGGGTATGGAATCAAGCGAAGATCAAGGAAGAAGATGTAAAATGTGAACTTCACGGGAGACACATTGATTGTTACTGGGTCAAAGTAAGAAAAAGAGCAGAAAAGAAGGAGCAAAGCCCAAGAAATCTAGTCGTTGGATGAGGAGATCAGCGATGACAGATAAGCAAGGTATATAGATCGAGGACAACTCAGATAGCGGGAAAAGCCACTGTTAGCACTGAGTAGAAAGAAAGGAGAGACAGGATGGTGAAGCCCAGGAAAAGAGGCTCAAGTTGACCTAGGGTTTTAGACACATAGGGTTTGTATATCTAAGGTTTTGACACCTAGGTCTCGACCTAAGGTTGTCGGTGAGGGAATATATTGTATAAATAGAGGTCGAGAGGACCTAGGTTGGGTCGGTACTATTGTTGAGCATTTTTATTGATTTTTGTTCATTGAGAGAATATTGTATTGTGAGTGAGAGAAGTGTTGAGAGTAAGAGCCTTCTGGTATTGTAAGATCTTCAACTAGGTGCGAAGATCAAGTCCTGCAGCTAGGTGCACGGGAGGGGGAGAGAAAGTGAAAAGAAGAAGAAGATCTGCTAGCAGAGAGCGTAGACAAGAACTCTAAGCTTTACCTTAATATATCATAAGCATAGTTCTATGGACGTAGCCCTAGGGAGAGGGTGAACCACATATATCTGGTGGTATGTGTGTATGATTGATGCTTTATCTTTGTCTTTGATATACTGTTATTGCATTATTGTATTAGATCAGAACTATAGAATGTGGAGTAGATTTTAGTGATAAGTGAGCTAGGTATACTGCGTTGTATTGTGTTAAGATCCACTTGATATTCCCCTGGTTGTAGACATCCCCATCCTACAACCCCCCATAGCTACTTCGGGTGAGACTGCATCTGCTTCGTAGGTGTTGCTGAAAGGGTCGGTAGTTAGGGCTTTGTTGGTGCGCTCTTGAGCGTTGAACCCTAGGTCTGCCCCTGTGCCAACAAATGGTTCCATTGCCA
>JASDQU010284252.1:0-14521 GCA_032191745.1 Picea mariana
AAAAACCACCTCTGTTCCATAAACAAGTTGGAAAGGTGAGATGCCCAGGGATTTCTTTGTTGTCATTCGATCATCCCACATAGCAAATTTGAGCTTTGAATCCCATGCCCTTTTATTGTCTTCCAGTAATTTCTTAATGAGCTTGATCAGACTTTTATTGGAAGATTCTTCCATTCCGTTTCCTTGAGGATAATAGGGAGTAGAGTGGATCAGCGAAATCTCAAACTGTTCACAGAACTTGACCAGAGGCTTAGACCTGAGGGAGGTGGCATTGTCGGTGACGATTTTGCCGGGACAACCAAATCTGGCTATGATATCCTCCAGGAAGCTGATAATTAATTTGTGAGAAGTGCTCCTGGTGGGGACAGCTTCTATCCACTTTGTGAAATAGTCTGTCGCAGTCAGGATCCATCTGTGCTGGCCACTTGAAGGAGGATGGATTTGTCCAACGAAGTCCAATCCCCATTGCTGAAAGGGTGCTGAAACTACTATAGGCTTTAATGGCAGAGATTTGAGCTGCTGCTTTCCTGAAAACTTTTGGCATTTGATGCAAGCTCTGATTTCTCTACAGACATCAGGGAATAAATTGGGCCAATAATACCCAGCCTGGAGGATCTTATGGGCTGTGGTCTTCCATAAATGATGGCCTCCGCAAAGGCCGCTGTGGAAATCAAACATAACCTTCTGGGCTTCTTGCGGGTCCAGGCATCTCAAAAATACCCCTAAAGGGTCTTTCCAGTACAAGGCTTGGTCAATGAGGCAATATCTGACCGCCTTGAGCTTTAAATCTCTCGCCTTTCTTTTTCCCATTCCATCAGGAGGCCTCAATTCTTGCAGAAAGTACAAGATATCCTGGTACTAGGGGCATGCTGTTAGTGATAGGGAACCCTAAGAATTCTTGTTGGATGACTCAACTTGCTCATTGACGAAGTTAATCCCCAAGGTTTTACAATTGGATTTAGCCAACAGCTTGGCTAAACCTTGCCCCTTTATCAACTTGGTGTGCTTAATCTCTAGATCAAACTCTAGGATCTTGGCAATCCATTTCCCTCTCCTCCCGTCTATGTCAGGCTGTATAAGAATGTCCTTCACAGAGGCTGAAGGAACGTATGCGGTTACTTTTGAGTGCAAGACATAGACTCTGAAAGCTTTGAGAGCTTTCACTAAGGCATAGGCCTGTTTTTCCATGATTTCATACTTGATCTCTGCATCTCTTAACACCTTGCTGAAGAAGGCAATGGGTTGTTCTTTCCCTTCCTTATTTTTCTGCAACAAGACCGCTGCTACTGTATCAAAAGAAGCAAAAGAGAAAATTAGGAACTCTTTGGAATAGTCAGGATTGATCAGCATAGGTGCCTCAGTCAATGCCCTTTTTATTTGAATAAAAGCTTCCCTGGGTTCAACATTCCATTTCACTTCATTTCCCTTCCTGAGCATAGCTGTGATGTGTTTCACCAACTCAACAAAATTTGAGACGAATCTCCTCAAGAAATCAATCTTCCCCAAAAAGGACTGAACTTCCTTCTTGGATCTAGGAAGTGACAAGGTTTGAATTGCCTCTACCCTGCTAGGATCAATCCTCACTCCCTCCACTGATACTATATGGCCTAATAGCTTCCCCTCCTTCATAGCAAACAAAGATTTCTTGGGGTTTAGGGATAGGCCAAACCTTCGACACTTCAGAAAAAATTTCCTCAAATGGCAGCGGTGCTCCTTGTCTGACCTGGAGAAGACCGTGATGTCATCTAGATAGATTACCACAAACTGGTCCTTCTCCCTGATGAAGGCTATGTCCATGGCTCGCTGAAATTTTTCTCCTGCGTTCATTAATCCGAAAGGCATTTTGGCATACATGAATGTGCCCCAAGGAGTGGTGAAGGCTGTCTTTTCCCTATCCTTAGGCATGACCGATATCTGATTATAGCCAGAAAACCCATCGATCATGGATATTCTGGATGCACCAGTTACCCTCTGCAGTATGTGCTCCATCTTAGGTAGGGGGTAATTGTCTTTCTTTGAGCTCCTGTTCAGGTTCCTGAAATCAACACAAAGCTTGATTTCTCCACTATTCTTCCTCACCGGAACCAAATTGGCCACCCATTCAGAATATCTCAAGGGGATGATAATCTGGGCCTCTAGCAACTTCTTCATTTCTTTCTCCATGACAGGCATCAACATGGGGTTTATCTGTCTTATCTTCTGCCTAAATGGCCTAGCTTCTTCCTTCAACGGGATCTTGTGTTCAATGATGGATGTGTCATATGTTTTAAGGTCCTCATACGACCATGCAAACACATCAACAAACTCTCTCAGCAAATCAATATATTCAACCCTCTGTTCTTTGGTCAAACTGCTTGACAATTTGACGAACCTAGGCTCCTCCTGTGTGCCAATGTTGCATTCGGCTGAATCAACAACTTCATTTGAGACCTTACCCTTTACTGCCACATCATTCCCATCGAACAATCTTTCTAAAGGGACTAGTCCCCTTGGAATGTGATTGCTAGGCAGCTGGATAATTTGGTGATTAGCAATCTTATTTAAAAACACCTCAGGACGAGGGTCACCTTCCAGGTCAGGATCCTGGTCAATATGCAACACAAAAAATTCATCAACAGATTGGAGAAACCTTTCGATTTCCAGGTCATCTTTGAATACCTTCCAATGCTTGACGTTATCCGGTATAGAGGGCCTATATCTTATTTCAACATCATATTTGACCATAGGCGGCAGAGGAACTTTGAGAAAACTAGCTGAGACAGTTAAAGAATCGGCTGAAGTATTCTCCCCCCTCGGAATAAAAGAAATGTTAAAGGCCAAGAAGAAATTGTCAAGCAGGTCCCATACCTCATTTCTGTAATTCCTGAGCCGGGGATTATTAGCACGATAAGCGTTTCTGACTTGCTGGATAATCAACTCAGCATCTCCAAATATTGCCAGTTCTTTAATTCCCATTTCCTTTGCGGCCCTCATACCCAGAACAAGAGCCTCATACTCCACCACATTGTTGGTGGTTTCGAATTCCAGCTTGTATGACAGGGATATGGCCTCTTGACAAGGCGATATGAAAACCACCCCAGCGCCAGTGCCTTTGCTGGAAGAAGCTCCGTTGAAAAACATCTCCCACACAGAGGGGGTTGGAGGGGGAATGAGATAATCAAGACTGGGTTTCTTTCTAACTTGGAAAGGGTCTTCAGGAGCATCAGTGAGCTGCAATAAGCTAGACCCCAAGTCGGTGTCAAGTGCAAAGATTGGGTGATTGGTGGGATTTGCTTCCTCACTAACAATGTAGGCCAACTGAGCTTCTCTATACAACCTCCTTTGTTCCCCTCCAAAGACTGGAATGGTGGCATACGTGAGATCCATTTGTAATGTTCCCCCAAGCTTTTTAATCCAAGATCTAGACAACACCATGCCAAATTTGGGGGGAACGTCAGCTACCAAAATATCCATGACCACACTCTTCATGGGTAGCTGAAACAAAGAAACCACCAGGTCTTTGATGACTCCTAGACACTGCACTCTTCTTGAATCGAAAGAGTACAAATCATGATAAGTTTTTGTCACCTCCAGTCCCAATTCTTCCATTACTATTTTGGGCATAAGATTATGGGAAGCCCCTGAATCCATGAGGCAGTTATGCAACACTTTATCATGTATATTCAGGGATGTGTAGAAGGGAGGGGATGAATCATCTCTATCTTCTACCATGGGCCCTAGGACAACTGATGGCTTTTCATCTTGAAGGTTCATTGAGTCAGAGGGAGGCTGGGGGGACTCAGATTGTAGCAACTTGGAGAGGGACCTTTTAAAATCTTCGTTTTTAACGAGTTCAGATAGGGGTACGGGAATTCTAATCTTCTGAATCTCATACTCAAAATTGAAGGAGGGGATAGGCTTAGGAGCTTCCCTTACCTCAGTGACAGGCCCCTTGGCTGCCGACGAAGCACTCTGAGTTTTTTTTTCTTTAGTAGTGGCTGCTGCGGTTTTAGTAGGCCTATCTACTATGAGGGGCTGGTCTTGGCTGTCAAAGTCTCCTTCTTTCTTTCTTGACCTGAGATTGTATCTGTTAGAGGTGTGACCAGCCCTTTATCCCTTACCTAACTCATGGATTTGGATGTTCATCAGGGATCTTTCATATGCAGACTGAGTCAAATGGGGAAAAGGAGGATCTTCTTCAACACAGTGAATTTCGGGGTCAAACTCGTCTATCTCCTCCCCTCCCTCATGAGTAACCAGGTTATTTTGGAGAGGAGCTTGGATCCTTTGATCTTCCCTGTCTTTCCCCTTTGGTTCCCTTGGGAATGTCTGTGGTCCATTGTTATTAGGTCTCCTAAAACCTCTACCCTCAACATTCTGGGGATTTCTGTACATGGGCTTCCCTTCTAACTCCCATCTTTCCATTCTGGTAGAAAGTGATTTTAGTACTTTAGTTGTCTCATCTGTCTAAAGGGACAGGGGAGAGGGACTGGATGAGGAGGCTTCAGTCCTTTTTCTGGGCATGTTCTTATCAACAATGCTTCTGAGTCGGTCAACAACCAATATGTTAGATTCTACCTCCACGGCTGGATCCTGCATGTGGGCCAGAGTAGTGGCTCTTCTCTCCCTCAGTAGTAGGCAAAAATCAAGATCAAAAGCACTAGCATAAGTGATCTTTGCAGAGGCTTCAGAGGGTTTTATCTCAACAAGGATTTTATTGTACATTTTATTAAATCTCTTAGAGAAGTCAGAGACAGACTCTCCTTCTTTCCTCCTCAAAGACCCAAACTCTGTCATGTAATACATGAAGTCTTTTTTATCTCCTCACTGTCTCAAAAAGGTGATATCCAAAGCTTTGATCCCATCAATAGATCCAGGGGGCAGGGCCTTAAACCATTTCCTAGCCTCTCCTTGGAGACTATGGACAAAAATCCTCATCCATACGTTTGCATGCATGATAACATTATCATCTGTGAAACTGTAAAAGGCGTATAGGTGCTCTTCTGCAGTTATGTCCCCCTCGCCTGTAAACGTGGGCAGCTGCTTAAGGTATCCATCTGTTGGGAGGGCATTGAGAAGCTGCGGTAAGACAAGAGGAGCATACCTAACAGCTATTATAACCTGAATTCTGGTCATGGGGGGATTTTCTCCTGCCATGGGAATATTGGGTGGAGGAGAAATTGGAGGAGAAGGGGCTTGAAAAGGGGATACTGGGAATGAGCCTCTAAGGGGAGTGGGAAACAATAAGGGATTTAGGGAGAAGGTTAGCAAGCTTAAGTCAGCTGATATTTCCCTTCGTGCAGAAGCGGCAACAATAACAAGAGGAGGAGCGATAAAGCCAGGAGTGGGGAAGTCTTCTGCGGTCCTGGGTCTACGCCAAGGTGCAACTTCAAGAGAAATGGGAGTGACAAGGATTTCTCCCTCTAATCCCAGACCAGGGGGAGAAACCTCAATAGGAACACTCCCGAAATTCAGAGAACGAGAAACTTCAGAAAGCGGTCTGCTAGGAAACTGAGGAGGAGAAAATGGAGTTCTTATAGAAGGAGATGGCGAATTACTTGGTTCAGCAGCGATAGCTTCTCCTTCAGAGGCCTTTCCTTTTCCAAGGACCACCTCCCGATCAGTCTCAGGTGTAGCTAGAGGCAGTTGTGGATGGGACCACGTGTGTTTGCCCCTGAAAGCCACAATTGACACGGCATGTTTGCCACAGTGGAGTCGTCATAATGGAGTTTCCAGGTGCACAGTAGCAATCTTCAAGAGTTCTGATGCTTGATGCACCTTCAGAATCAGAAGCTCAATGTCGTTCAATTTCGGGGAAAATTTTCAACTTCATCCCCGACAACGGCGCCATAAATGTTAGTGACGGAAGTTGCTCCTGGATTGCTTGCAGGAGCAGAGCCCAACGCCCATTAGTTAAGGTCACGATTTGTGTATGAAAGGGGTGACCGAATGGAAGTAAACTCAGACGATATTGTTTCAATTCTGAAACTAGGCCAGGCATGCATGGGTAAGTGAGGTCTTAGACATACTCCAGACAGTGAGTTGTAGTAAGGGTGAGTAGGGGGAAGACTTGTATCAGGTAGATGTAAAGTTCTGTTGTCGACATCAGATTTCTAACAAACTGTAGGAGAAGGCACTTAAACACAAGATCGCCTTACATTCAAACGCAGAAAACCAGAGAATACAATGGTGCCACAATGAATTCTTTATCATAACACAACTACAATAATTCATGTGAATCAGTCAATCATGAACTCCCTCGGCATGAGATGAAAACTAGATGGAATAAGGAAACTGTCTTTCATAAAACAAGAGATCTTACATACAGATGCATAACCAGAGAACTAGAGTGTCTGCTAAAACATTACAATCGGGAGCTTCGCTCTACCATCGATACCTCGAAAAACATCAAAACTAAACCTATATACCTCCAACATTTGCCCAACAAAGGCCTACTAGACTTCCGGGATGAGGAGTCTTCTCAATCAAATCTGGTTTGCACTCCTCTGTCAGACGCCACCTTAATTCTACATGGCTTGCGCCAAGGGGTAGCTGAGCCCTTAAATGCTGAATTAGCATGTGCAGGCTTCCCTGGTGAGTTGAAGACTTGGCATGGATTCCATGGAAAGAACCAGTACAGAGGACCATCTCAGGTAGACTTTCAGCCAGGACACCCATACTTTGCAATAAATGCACGAGGTGGGGTTTCAACCACCCTCTTTCTTCTTCATTCATTTCCAACAGGTACTGGGATTTAGATCACGTCGAACCAACATCTGGAGAACACAGTGCCCCCCCTTTCTGAAACTCAACTCGGCGCCTTTGGCCTCCCCTTCGTACATCCCTTTCTACTTTCTCGGGTGACCACGGGCCGTGACCCTGCGCCTATCTTCCATAGTGCTTTCGGTGTTTCGGGGTTCGGGGTTTTGAGAGGTGAAGTGATGAGGAGTGCCTACCCTTCGAACTCCCAAATGCTGACATGGCACGGATGCATGCCGCGTGTCCTTAAGATAAATGGCCTAGGTAGCATTTGTTATAAAAAGGGGGCCTCCCTCGTTCGCAGGCTCGCTTGACGTGACCTTGGCGCTAGGACCGTGGGCTCGGCTCCAAAGGTGCTTTCGGCGTTTCGATGATCGATGATTTCAACTGTAAAAAGTGGGAGGCTCCTTGTCTCCCAAAACACCGATCCCCGATATGCCGACTGGCTGCCACTTGTCTCAATCAGATCGGATGCCCCAGATTTGTCTTGAAATATGGGAGCTATAATTTTGCTAAGTCCTGGACAACTTGGCAACCCCAGAATCCCGATGACCGTCGATCAACTTTGTAGATGAATCCCAACTGCTGACAACAAAACTTCGCCCACTCGCTTGACTTGTAACCGGAAAAGAGATTCTCCCGCGCTGCACTTGGGCGCTTTCCATGAAACCTGCCGGTCTGGGTACTTTTGGTGCCTAAGACAAATAATGTCGCTAATAGAAGGTAGTACATATTGAATTCCTTTATTAAATATGAAAAATAAACTAACGAAATCTGTGAGAATGTTTCGACCCCAAAAGCAAAGCCACCGACGCTGAAGTAGAGAGTGAAGGTTGCCACGTGGATTTTATATAACAATAACATGTATACGTACAACTAATAATAGTGGTAACCTGTACTTTATATATATCTTTGGATTGTCTTTTGAGGGATGACAACTACTACCTTCCATTTGCATTTTCCCTTTTTATTTAAAAAAAAAACAGATCACAACTACAACCCTTTCTTTTTTCCAATAGAAAATTCGCTCAAAATTATATTAGTGTATAATTTTTTTTTACATCTTCAAGGATCCTTGATCAAAAACTAATCTCTGCTGATCCAGCTAGACACTATTCTGTCACAAAGGACTGTCCAAAAAATACCTTATACAAAACCACTGAGCATTGGTAATACTAACATATAAAGAAGTTCATCTCCTCAAAATATCTAAAAACTTTTGGATCCATGTGTCAACATCGTGAATAGACTCAATACAAAGGAGGAATTTAAAAAAGTTTTAAATGATTTTGAGGACTTGTTGTCCCTCTTTCCCATGAAAAATATGATAATCTTTCTTTCAGCTCCAAGAGAGCTTGTTTTGATACTCGATCTTCCTCCTTATTGAATTCCTTGAATATATGATGAAAGCAGATACCTTGAAATAAAGTACCCACTTTGGTAAATTTAACTACAACCCTTTCTTTTAACATAGAAGAAAAGAGAATGATATCAAATATATTTTCCTTCTCGACCCATAAATGCACCCACTTTGGTAAATTTAACAATGAATGTAAACTTGCATTTTTGTAATATTATGTTGCTTATGTATACTTTCTAAATAAATTTAGTGTAAAACATGATTGAAATCACCATGGAATTTACCAGAACATGTTGCTTATGTATACTTTCTATGGGAATCAAGGATGGAATGAGAAACGGTTATAAGTTTCACCCAATTCCCAAGCCATACTTGTATGGAAGAGAGGAAAAGTAATAAATGTTTCATTGCTAGAGGAAGTTAATGAAATAGATTTATATGGGAACCAAGGATGGAATGAGAAAATTTTATAAGTTTCACCCAAATCCCTAGTCATACTTGTCATGAAGAGAGGAAGAGAGGAAAAGTAATAGATGTGGAAACCATAGAATTGCCAGTTTCCTTGCAGCAACAATAAAAGAAGATTTCAAAACGGAGCATGAAAAGACTACTAATGATGTAAACTTTAACTCCTCCTTGTGCTTGGAAAACCCTCCTTTCTATCCTCTTACAAAAGGTGGCAAAGTATGTTTTGAAAACAAAATACCCATGTTGGTGGATTTGTTGTTCTTAAACCCTCTTAACTAGTGTTGTAGGGAGAAGGAAGTAAACCCTAACAGAGATCTAGATTGGATTGGAGAGTTGGAAGGGATTGAAGGTTTCAAAAATAACACTTTAGGAACCCTAGGTGATAGAGTTGTGGGTAGTGTAGTGAAGAAGGTTTTCTTTCCTAAGGCGAACCTAGGAAAGAAAGGTCAAAATGTGTTAAACTGACAAAAAACAAGGTCAATTTAGTTTTAGGTGAGGAAAGAAAGGTCGAAAATGGACTGGCTTGTCTTTATTTTCAATAAGAAGAATATAAAACAAAGATGTCAGACTCAAGATGGCTGTGGTGTTCTACGCCACTAAACTTGAAGAGATGGACTCCTTGCTGCGACCCCTAAATGAAGAAGTCTACAACCTACACTGTAAGGGATAAATTGTTGGGTTTGTCTTTAGAATTTTGGTCCTTAGATGTTTTGGGAACCATAGGAAATAGACCAGAGGATTTTCTAGATGTGGATTGTTAGTTTCTAGAGAAAAGGTATCGAGAGAAAAGGTAGAGAGTTAGAAGGGGAGAAACATAATATTGAAGGACACTCCATCTATATTCAAACACTATGAGGAATTAGGCTCAAGGAAGCAAATTTTTGTAGGGGGGAAAGATGAAACGATGAATATTAGTAGTCTCAAGTCTATGGAGGAGACAAATGCAGACAAGCTCGATCCATATAATTGTAATATAAAGTTGATGGTACTAAATAGTGTTCAAAATATTCAACCAATGTGTAATTCTTCTAACTCTCTTTCACACTCTATGATTTATGAAGTAGAACCCTAAACTCTAAGCAAGGACCAATGGTCGAGGTTGGGAGTCTATAAGAATTTGTCTTCCAAGGAAGGTAGAAAAGGGAAGAAATGCAAATAGGGGTTGAGTCAATTGCTACATGTTTTGGGAAGTTCTGGGGGGATACCTTTAGTGGCTAGGTGATTAGATAGGGATATGGAAAATAAGAAGGAATCAGGGGATATTTTGACTCTAAATCTTCCCATCATTGTGGAGGCCACTACAACCTCAGTGATCCAGAAGGATCTAAGGAATGCTCACAAAGGTCTAAAAGGATCTGGAATGCTCACAAAGTTCTGAGGGAATCCATAAAAGATAAAAATTTGACCATCTCAAATGATCGAGAAAATGACATCAATGTGTAGAGCTTGTTGTCATCTTTCCAACAATGCAAACGACAAGTCAAATGGAGTTCATATGCAAAAGTTATGAGCGGTCAAAGTTCCAGTCAAACCACGTCAAAGGTCAAAGTAAACATAGGTAAAAGGGTGACGCATGTCTCCACTGCAAGGGTGACATGTGGCACATGATCGTGCATGTGATGTGGTATATCCAGTTGGCAGATGACTGGTCAGACTGTACATTAAACTGGATGAATCACATGTTGACACATGGCAAAGGAGAGGTAATGAGATGTTTCCACGTGGAAGCCTCCCATTGGCCTATATTGGTATGGTTTATTAAAATTATGGATTTGACTGAGGTCGAACCCGTGACCTCCATAACCTACCAAAGCCTTAACAAAACCCTCCATTACCATCATTCCACTACAATGTTACTTAACCATACATATCTCCGAAATGATTTAAGTTGGTATAAAGTTTTAAATGGAGGCTAAAAGGGATGAGGCCTATGCCATCGACCCTTAGCTCTTGGTATATATGTTGTTCCATGTAACCAACACCACATTCCACGAAGGGATAAAGGAAATATGCCATTGTATATAACTATGTGTCACCGTAAATGTGGTTTAAACTATATACTATATATAGTCTAGATAATCATATATAGTATATATATAACCCTATATTCAACCAACAAAACAACGACTATGGAGGATCGAGCCCAGAACCTCTAGGTTAATATTCCAACCGTTTAAAAACTACACCACAGGAACCACATAGTATGAGATTCCAAATGAAAACATTAAATGTTGATGTCAAAAGGTGCAGGTGGAGGTTTGTGCCCGTGGACTTTTTAATGGCACGAATTCTAACACACACACACACACATCCTTTTGTGCAAGGATCCCAAAGTATGCACAGATCATGAGGTATGGTACAATACTAACTGCATAGAAGTGTGTGTTGAGATTCCATAAGTTTATGTGTTGCATGGAAACGTATGCCATCAAGTATATTGTCGACACTTAGGCAAGTTTATACTTGTTGGATTGATTTTTCCACAAGGATCATGAATTTGAAGTATGTTTTGTGATTGGAGGTCATTTGTAAAAGTATTAGTGCAAATTTTCAATAATGAGCTCTTAGCGCATTGTTTTGCGTTCCGAAGAAGGTGAAATTGAGCCATTTGGTAGACTTTATAGTCAAATTTCTCAGAGTTTTGCAAGGATTCTAATGGTGAACTCATTTTCTTGTTTTGAGTAGTGGAATTAAAGAGATTCCATTAAATGGATTTTTGCAAGCCCATATTGTAATGTAATTTGGTATTTTGAGATGATGGAGAACAATCATACTATCTAAAGGGACTTTGAAGATGAAGTAATATGTCATCTATATATGTAATTTGAGTTCCTTTATTTTTTGTAGTGTCATCTCAATAATCTGCAAATTATTCTTCCAGTTATTCATCAATATTAATGAAGTTTATGGACAAGTACACATATTCACATGTGTTTTTTGCAAATAGTCAAGCGATCATTTATATTTTGAATCTGGTCGAATGTTTATGTATGTTTAAAAGTTATTTTTACATCTAAGGATTTGCGGATCAAGTTGGTATCAGAGTGCGATTTTGACGTGTATTTGCAAGTGAATGCTTACGAGGTCCAAATCTAAGCGAGGTGAAGGCACACTTGAAAAATTTAATCCTGAGATTGAACGTGTATTTTGAAGGAAATAAATGGAGCATGAAGAAGTTCTTTCTGAGGATGATAAGGAATTTCAAAATTTTTTCCTTGAGATGACAAATATGGTTAAGGAATTTTGGGAAGACCTAGAAAGACGAAGAGAAACTCCTCATCAAAATGAAGTTGGTCCAGTTGAAACAATGGTAAAATATGAAGGAGAAGGAGAAGGTAAAGAACCTCCAGGGTCTCCTTCGTCCCCACCACCACCACCACCACCACCATCATCATCATCATCATCATCTTCTTCTTCTTCCGATGGAAGTGAACATTCTTCTCATAAGATGAAAAAGAATTCCAAGAAGTCTTCTTGTTCTCATGATTTGCCTTTGTTAAAGCTAGATGTAAAGTTTGATTTTCCTACTTATGATGGAGATTTGAATTCAGAGAAGTTGGATAATTGGGTCAAACAAATTGAAGTATATTGCAGGGTGAAAAAAATCATACAATACACTTCAAAGATACAGTTGGCTACTCTTCGCCTAAGTGGCACAACTTTGATATGGTGGGAGAGTCGGACACAAGTTAATCTTATTGAACATGGAAAAATCATTTCTTCCTGGATTGAATTTATTGTTGCATTAAGAAGGCAATTTTTATCCATTAACTTATATGAAAAAATCAATGATTGCTTGGAAACATCTGAGACAAGGAAAAGGGAAAAATGTTCAAGCTTACACACAGGAATTTAAGAGGAAGGAATTATCTTTGTGAATTCCATTACATACTCCTGAGACTCTTTTAAAGTATATTGGTGGTATGCATTCATATCTTATCCATACTATATTGATGTTTAATCCTACTAATATTGAAAAAGTATCGATAAAAGATACACATCTTGAAGCCATAAAAAAAAACATGTTGAACACGTGTCAGAGGATCCCCATGAATTCGAAGAGCAGTCGAAGGGAAAAGGGAAGAGTAAAAAGACAACTGTAGTGAGGAAGGATGAGGAGAAAAATCCTACATGTTCTCACTGTGAGAAGAAAGGACATGATGAGAAGCATTGTTGCAAGTTGCATCTAGAATTGAAATCGAAATGGGCTCAACCTAGAAAGGGTAGAAAGAAGACCACGACCATGGTGCATGATCTTGGATCAGATTTTGAGGATGGAACCAAGGTTACAAATATGGGAATCAAAGGTAAATATTTCGTTGCAAGTTTTAGTTCACGTACTTCTTCTGCAAAGTCTAAAGTAATTCCCGATGAAAGGAAAAGAAAATAATTGTTTCATTTACAAGCTATCTCAAAGCACACTAATATTGATACGCTTGTTGATAGTGGATCATAAGTGAATATTATTTCAGATCAAGTTGTTCATAATTTGGGATTGGAAACTAGGCCTCATCTGAGATCATATCCTTTGGCATGGATCTGCGATAATGCTCAGGTACATGAAAGTAAGAAATGTAAGTTACGGTTTGCGATCACATCCAGTTTCATTGATGAGGTAGAGTTATATGTTGTTCCACTCGACATTTGCAATATGGTTTTGGGAAGTCCATACTTGTATGACATGAAGGTCATTTTCTATAGGGAACAAAATAAGTATCATATTTTCAAGGATGGGATTGCGTTCATTGTGAGAGCTCATCAAATGAAGACGAATTTGACAGTTGTCACTACAGGGCACATGCTAGCTACTGCTAGTATCCAAGATCCAAGTTACATCCTATGATTGAAAGAAGAACAGGTCCCTTGGTTGATGTCATTCCTGTTAAGAAGGGAAGATATGTTGATGGTTCATTCTCTTTCACATCTGTATATTCAATTTTGTTGTTCAATTTATTACTAATTAGTGGAATATGGTTGGCTACTGCAACAATTAATGGTAGAGTTTGTGAATTTAAGGGAACGGTTAAATTGGTCGGTAGTGTTGTTTCAATCTCCATTATGGTTGTGATGAGTCAGGTGCTCGTTGTCTAAGAAGGAAGGATGGATGATACTGGACAAGTGAGACGAAATCATTGTCACTTCATTTATGAATAATCCATATTTTTGGAGGTCCAAAAGTTCTTTAGTGGGGAGGTGTGATCCATGAGGATCTAAGGAACGCTCACAGAGGTACACAAGGATCCAGAATGCTCGCAGAGGTCCCAAGGGATTCATAAAAGTTCAAAATTGGACCATATCAAACAATCAAGAAAACAACAACAATGCATTGAGCTCATTATTAGCTTTCCAATGGAGCAAACAATGACAAAAACGACAAGTAATATGGAGTTCGTATGAAAAAGTTATGAGCCGTCAAAGTTTAAGTCAAACTAGGTCAAAATAAAAATTCAACAGAGGAAAAAGGGTGACACGTGTCACCACTGCAAGGGTGACACGGGCCACATTAACTTAAAAGTGATGTGGCATATCCAGTTTCCAGGTGACTCATTAGATCGTACATTCAAGTGGACGAATCACATGTTGACACATGAGAAAGGAGAGCCAATGAGAGGTTTCCATGTGGCAGCCTCCCATTTTCCTACATTGATATGGTTTATTAAAATAATAGAGTTGACAGGGGTTGAACCCACGACCTCCATAACCTCCAAAAGCCTTAACAAAACCCTCCACTACCATCACGCCAGTAAAGTGCTACTTAACCATACATATCACCGAAATTATTTAAGTTGGTATAAATTTTTAAATGGAGGATAAAAGGGACAAGGGCATAAGCCCTCGACCCTTATCTCTTGGTATATATGCTTTTCCATGTAAGAAACATTGCATTTCACAAAGGGCTAATGGAAATATTCCACCGCATATAACTATGTGTCACTGTAAATGTGGTTTAAATTA
>JASDQU010284253.1:0-14495 GCA_032191745.1 Picea mariana
TCTTCATCTTCTGCAAGAACACGTTCATGACTTTCTTCATGAGCCATACTTGCTGAATGCCTCCTTGAAACTTGCGGTGATTGTATATGCTTCCTCCATGAAGGAAGAGAACCTGGATCCACAAGTTGACCTTATCCTCTTGTGAGTTTCAACCTTGTGAGCATCAGAAACAAAACACTTGCAATTAATCAAGTCTTCAAAAACCAGTGCTCTGATACCAACTTGATCTAAAAATGAAGAAGACTTGTAATCTTGAAAATATTTGCAAGTTTATGTGTTAAAAGAAAATGGATCAAATTTGCAACACATTATAAATAGTATTTACTCATTTAAGATGCATATAAACAAAAACATAATCAATGAACATAAGCACATAAACACAACAAATGATAAAGGAGTTCACCCCTCTCTTGGGCTACATCTCTTGGTCCAGATTCCAATGGATCATTGTTATTAATTGCTCAAAGTTCTCAAAAACATGATTTACAATGCTCAAATTGACCAACAGACTGCTACAATGGCTTCAGAATGTCCAAAAACCCCTAGCTAGGATTTTTTGGCACCTCGTTTGGCCAAAAAATGAAGAAGTTAGGCTTCTTTGAAAGTCCCCTCTTCAAGCTTGTTGTCTCTGCATCTACAAATCGCACCCTTGTTCATGAAACCTAGCACACATGCTATTTAAAGTGTAAAAACCCGGCACCGGGTGCAACTGTGCCAATGGTGCAAACTGTAGGACGGTTATGGGCACACCAGCCCCTAACCGCCTAGCTCTCAGGCACATGAGTTCATAATATGACCATGCACATTTACAAAAAGGGCTAGCCAACAGTTAACCACCAAGTTTCGCGTGCATGGACCACCCATAAAAACCATGCTAACCGTTTGGAAAAACAAATCAAAACCGGTGCGCATAAAACACATGGTCACATAGCATAATACACATGACCGTGGGCTCCGTATATAAATATTGGTCGTATGGTTTTAAATGTATGAGAATATGGCTCCATTTGAAATACACTCCCACGCACCCCTGCCATATGGTAAGTGGTCACATGTATTAAAACATAGAACCGTGGGTCGGGGCTAAGCCTCGGCCTGACCCCCCGCCATATACAACATAACATAAAATTAAATAGTTTATAGCCCGTATACATAACAAGGAACACCATGTGGGCTAGTGGTAGCCCACACTCTACCAAAGTGCAGAGCCAAAGGGGAGGTCCTAGGTTCGACCCCCATGAACCCCATACAATTTTAATAACAACCAATAGCCAATACCGGGGTGCCACGTGGCAGCCCATGACTAGGCCACGTGGCACCCAACCACAAACCAAAAAACTACCACGTGTCGACACAGGATTCGTCCAATGTCTACCAATCAAAAACTACCACATCATCATATGCCACATTAGTGTACGGTTGTACGACCCTGCCACGTCATCCTGTACGAACTACACCGTCAGCGTCCCTTTTTTTGCCTATTTGACGATTCGAACAGATCGCAATATCTCTCTCTCTC
Source organism: Picea mariana (assembly GCA_032191745.1). Classification (NCBI taxonomy): domain Eukaryota; kingdom Viridiplantae; phylum Streptophyta; class Pinopsida; order Pinales; family Pinaceae; genus Picea; species Picea mariana. The sequence goes on from JASDQU010284253.1 coordinate 1,520, forward strand.
GACATCTGTTTGAGATGAAACGAGTTGAATTGGGTTCACAACAATGAGGCCTATGCTCTTGTTCAATTTGAAGCAATTCGAAGTAGTTTGAATTTTTGAGCAAAATTTGATCCCCTGATCAAAAGGCCAAGAATGATGACTAGAAAGAAGAATGAGGCTTCATTGCAAAGTCATGGTGGGACTAAAAGGACTCCTATTCCTACGAAGTACTTCAACATGGGCAACAAATGAAAAACCAGTCTCTAACTAGGATTCCCATGGAAGGAAGCCTCTACCACATAAAGTATGACACACTTATCAGTAAGGAAGGCTAGTGTTGCAATTCAGTGGGGTTGATCCTAAGGCCAAATGAACTAGGAAACAAATAATGAAAAAAATGTAAGTAGGGAAAAACCTAACATATATGCTAGTTTCAAGGTCAATACATGTCACAATGGATCGATTCGATGAACAAATGTAAAGAAAAATGTCTCCAAGATCCTACATATGAGGCTAATAACACTCATCCAAAAGTTAATAATTCCAATATAGATAGAAAATTTGGAAAATAAGAGGTCCGACTGAATAAAAAACTTGAAAATGACAAACTTGGACTGTACAATATGGTACAAGGCACCACATGTATTTACAGGTCATGCATAGTATTGGTTTAGGTAGAGCTCGATGCTATCCTTTGAGCAAGATCCTCTCTGGTAGTCAACTAAGAAAGTATCCCAAAAGGGAAGAAAAAACAAATCATGGTGTAATTCCTCCAACCGTATAGAAATCATAGTCATGGCTTCAAGGATAGACTCGTCTGAAGGAAATTCAATATTCGAGATTTCACGTGAACGAGGAAGGTCGATAGTCCCAAAGGGAGAAGTAAACTGACAATATTCCATATGACAATGGAGGTTCTGGAAAGAACTAGCAAAGTCTATCAGTGAAGAATCATAAGCGCGAGGGCTTGAAGATCTAAAAAAAGTGATATTAGACTCAAAATGAGAATCAAGATAGTTCAGAACAAGAGGGGGAAGCAAAGGATCCCATGCCCCCATTTGATAAACCATTGGATCAATTGTTGAGAAAAATTCTCAAGAAGGAAAACATGAGTGAACAATTTCCTTCTCAGGAGAAATTGAACATCAAGGATAAGATGCCACATAATTTATCCTTTGTGGGGTAGATTCTACACAAATATTAGGAACATATAAAGAGGAAACCTGAACTCATGTCGAATTAGGATGGTGATTATCAGATATGAGCTCGTCAATAGTGACAATGCTTCCATTGTGAGGTAAATGCATCACCCGAAAGAGCATAGACACCACATCATTCATAGAATATACATAATTAGTCCCAAGAAGCATATTGAAATCTAACAGGTATTGCACCACTATAAAATTGACAAGGAAAACATTCCCACCTAATGAGATAGGAAACTGAGGAAGAATCCCCAAATATTCACTAGGACATATGTCAAAATCCAATAACTCATGTGAAGTAGACATAGGCTCGAGATAACCCAAATATTTCCAAGATGAGGAGGATAAAATACTTGTGGAGGATCCTTAATCCAAAATACATTGTTAAATGTTTTTCAAATTAACTTCAACCCTTATTTGAAAGGGTGTATAAGAAGAAAGGTGAGACTCAACAAGGTCATTCCAATGAAAGGAGACCATCCTAGGGCTTGGAGGGGGTGTGCTCGATGTGAGTGGAATGATCCATTGTTATGAAAGTACTGAATTGGAAATGATAAAAACATGGCCAGTATATACATCACTCCCCATCAGAATATTGGGATCAACCAAATATTTCATCGACATGACCACTTTGTTAGAATCGACACTCTAAAAGAGAAGAGTGGAATCAGCCAAATATTTCATGGGTGTGACCACTTCCTCAACCACTGGTTGAATAGGCAACAATACAACATGGTCTAAAGGCACATCAACCCCCAAAAGAGGAGTGGGATCAACTAAAGAATGCATTTGCATGACCACTTCATTAATCAAAGGATGAATATATTATAGATAAACCGAAGAAGAATCGAAATCATAAGAGATTGCAAACATGGAACACAATATTCATGCCTCTAGAATGCCAAGACACAAATGCATAAGGTGATATCCCTTGCAAATATTACAAGGGAACTTAGGATTACTTCCTATCCATCTATGTTTCTCAACAAAATCAATTCACCCAGCATGGCTAGTAGTGGTTGGTTTCTCATCTCTGACATGATTAGCAGAGATTGGTTGTTGAACTCTCTTATGAATCGTAGCGACTAGTTTTTCTTTCCCAACATGAATTGCAGTGGTTGGTTGCACATATATAAAATTATTTGTTATGGTTGGTTGCACACATCTAACATGATTCACACAGGTTGGTGATTGGTCAATAACATGACTCACAGAGGCTATAGACCTATCACTAGTATGACTAGCAGTGAATGGAATTTTTCCCTCGCCATGAATTTTAGAGGCTGGGTGCTTTCCCCCAACATGCTTGGGTGTTGGTATTAAACATGACTTGTAGAGGTTGAACTATATCCAAAATGACTCACAGAGGTTGGTGGTTTCTTCTTCCTATTCTTCCTCTTTCTATTTTGTTTATATTTCCATTTACTAGTAGTTATACTTTTACTAGAGAAGGAAGAAGGAAGAGGACAAGACTTTGTTAATTAAGGAACATCAAAATGATGACAATGACATAAGGTTCTTAACTAATAAGCATTAAGAGAATTCGAGATATTTATAATGGTACCCAACCAAACTAGTAGTCCCAAATTCAACCTAGGAATGTACAAAGTGGCCATCAAAGGAAAGGAAAAGCACAAGAATCCCCTTGCAAAGGGGTTCCTTGGTTGGTATGATTATGAAATTTGGCGATTAGGATATTATGCATATGTTTTTCCCTTGCATGATCATTCAAGTCCATAAAAGTCTCACACACTCACTATGGTAAATCAGTGGTATAAAAACATACACCTATAATGAGGTGGCTCCATGTTTCTAAGCGGAAGACCAAAATTTCCCCACAACCAGTGGAGTGGGATTTCTACCACCTTAGTTCAAAGACACAAATAAATGACTAACTAACTTGCTATGGAAAGCTAGGGAGCATAGAGCAGACCATTAAGAATAAAATCCTAAAAAGATACAAGAAAAACAAATGACCCTTTTGAATGATTCCAACCCAGGGAAATGAAGTCATGATCATCCAAATAATTGACAAAGGAAAATTACTCTCCAGGAGAAGCAATTACCAAGACCACTGATTGGTCCCTTCGGGTGTCTCCCAGAGAGTACAAATTATTCCTTAGGTATTGCGATACACCCCTCAAAGTCACCTGTGTTTCAACCTATATAATGGAAACTAGGCCACCAACCTATAATTAACAACCTGGGGGGTACAATTGACATCCGAGTGATTTTATGGGAAGGGTAACTAATCCGGAAGCTCCTCACAAAGGATGAAATTAAACAGGGAAATAATAAATCTTAGAGTACCTTGGATAGATCCAAGTGTCTCATAGGTATGACACAATTCAGGCCAGTAACACTACAAGATTCACCCCCAATACACACTCTCCCAAATTCTTTGTCGGGATCATGAGTGTATATCTCCATCATGGTCCTCCATGTGGCCTCGTTTTTTACTCTTGTGTTAAAGGAGTTTCCCAGATTGCGTAATTACAAGAATTATTTTTCACACCCTAGCACATACACGTAATTTAAGTTTTGGTTGGCCTTGGAGAGTTTCCTCCCCACACCTAATCCAAGGCACTAACCTAAGATATTGGTGAATCCTATAAAAAGTGTTACTAATATTTTTTAGATTATCTTATTCATTTTATGGAATTTTCTTACTCAAGGAAAATAAGTGCAACTTATGTTGTTTGAGACTCTTGTAAAAAACAAACTAATTAGAACACTAGAAAATAATACTTTACACTAATTATAAAAATGAAAAAGAGTTTCAATAAAAAAGAATGAACAATCCTTCAAACATAATGATGCAATATTTTCTCCTTTTAATGCAAAATGCAAAATGCAACTTTTGAGTGAAACACAAGAGCAAATGAAATGATTTTCTTTCTTATTTTTATTTTAAAATGATTTGATGAGAAGAAAACACAACCCTGTGCTAATTTATTTTTCTTTCTCAAATAACAATGAAAAGCAAATGCAAATAAAGAAAGAGACATAAAAAAATAGTTTTTATTTTTTATTTTTATTTTCTTCCAATCAAAGAAAAACTAACAAAATATGCTAAAAGAAACTGCAGAATACATGATTCATCACTAAAAATTCAAGCTAAAAATAAGTTATACAAGTTTTTTTGTTGTTGTTGTTATTTCATAAATAGTCCGAGCCTTGAACCTATCCAAACACAAAAAAAAAACCCTAGAGTGCTCAGGAAGACTTGAGACTCCAAGATATTCCTAACAAGAAAGAGAATTCTTTTGAAAAACTTCTTCCATATGATAGTGGCGTGTGCTTAGCGCAGTCATCCTGTGTATGTATGTGGACTATGTATAATGCAGAACTCGTATGTACGCATGTTGTACATAGAAAAGGACTCGCACACCTTTGCAAATTTTCAAAAAAGAAAAAGTTTGGACAAACAACTTGGGAAAGGGAAGATGGTAGGCACATGGAAGGTGACCAGAGACTCAACCTGACTCAAAACACTCACAAAACTAAGAAAGAAACTGAAAAATTGAATCAAACCAATATCTCCCACTAAGACCCTAGAGAGACTCCCTAGTGGAGTCATCAATTCTACTATTGGGAAAATCCCCCCTAAACTGGGTCTAAGGAATAGATAGAATGATAACTCCCTTAAAAGACTGACTTATCTCTAATCTACCCCAAAATAATCTAGACTATTTGATAAGAGAGAGTGAAGAGAAGGTTAATAAGAGCAAATTGAATCCTTTCGGTTGATGTAGAATTCTTCCACTTATTGTTTCCTCTAGATCACAGATCTCCTCCCAAAGTTGACCTGTAATAGAATAGGAGCACAGCACAAAAACATATACAATCTCTAGTAGTCACTTAAAATCCTAAATATAGATGTAAATGATCAAATACATAATAACATATACACATATATTTTTGGGACAAAGATGATCTCTTTTATTCATAAACAAGATGAAAGGTTACAACCTTTGCTTGTGGACACTGCTATATGAACCAATTTTGGGCTCCTTTGTCATGAATCCAACTGCACGAATCCCACATATAATTCTCACAACCAACATGCCAAAATTGGGAGAAGGAAGGGTTTCATAAAGAGAATGGAAGGAAGGGAAAGTTGAGGATAAAACAAAAATCTAGATGCAAAACTTGGGAAATGAGAGGGAAAGGATTTTGGCAGAGTTTTCTTATTCTCTTGTTCATATCTCTAAATAACTCCCCTATACCTCTTTTTATATGACAAAAATATTATTATTCGGTTTGGGGAAGGGCTACATGGGGTAAAATGGTTAGGAAACCATCCATATCCCGTAAACTCCACTAAAATACATGCAATTATATATTTTTTGCATTTTTTGGAGGTAAACGTGGGCTAACTAGCATGCAACATGTGTATGCGCACTAGAATTCAACACGCATATGTACATAGTCTGATAGTGAAACAGGACATGTACATTATCCAAAAAAAATAAAATTAGAAGAAAACCTCAACAATATACTTGGAAAAGGTTGAAAATGGATGGGCCAATGTCTTGGATGCATAGATGTGGAATATTTGGACTATAACACCCTCCCTTTCTATGTCACTCCCTCCCTCTAACCTCTCTATCATTCCTTTTGAATTCCCCCACATCTCTCTCTCTCTTTCTCTCTCTCTCTCTCTCTCTCACCCACTCACTCTCTCTCTCTATCCCTATCTCTCTCACCCCCTCTCTTTGTCTTATATTTTCTCCCTTTTCCTATGTTTCACTTTTCCTCTCTTTACCTCTCTCCCTCCCTGTACCTCTCTCTCTCCCCCACTCTCTCTCCATATTCCCTTCACACCCCTTATCTTTCATCCTCTCCTTGCCACCCTTCCTTTCTCTATCTCTCCCTCCCTCCCTCTCTTCTCTCAAACCCTCTCTGTTTCTCTCTCCATAAATATCACCCACTCAGTCTCTCCCTCTCCCTATTTCCCTCCCTCCCCATTCCCCTGTCTCTTTTCATCTACCTATTCCCCTTTCTCTCCCTCCATACCCCCACTCTCTCTCTCTCTCTCTCTCACCCACTCACTCTCTCTCTCTATCCCTATCTCTCTCACCCCCTCTCTTTGTCTTATATTTTCTCCCTTTTCCTATGTTTCACTTTTCCTCTCTTTACCTCTCTCCCTCCCTGTACCTCTCTCTCTCCCCCACTCTCTCTCCATATTCCCTTCACACCCCTTATCTTTCATCCTCTCCTTGCCACCCTTCCTTTCTCTATCTCTCCCTCCCTCCCTCTCTTCTCTCAAACCCTCTCTGTTTCTCTCTCCATAAATATCACCCACTCAGTCTCTCCCTCTCCCTATTTCCCTCCCTCCCCATTCCCCTGTCTCTTTTCATCTACCTATTCCCCTTTCTCTCCCTCCATACCCCCACTCTCTATCCTACCTTCTCACTTTCCCCCACATCTCTCTCTCTCTCTGTCCCCTCATATCCCCACTTCTCTCTCCCTACCTCTCTGCCTACCTCTCTCTCTCTCTATTTCTACCTGTTGTGAATAAATTAGTGAATGCGATCATGGACCAATATCCCTAGTTCAGGCACCCAAAACTAGAAAAAAATGAAACAAAATACACTCTTTTCCTTAGGTTCAAAAGAAACATAAATGATAGAAGTTCATATCTTTTTCATCTTCATTTTTCCTCGCAAGTTGTAAATCCAAGTTCTTGATTAAATTCTTTATAAAAGTAAATATCTACAAGAGAAACAAGTAAAATAGTGAAAGCGACCAATATCTATATATCTCAATGAATGTATGCAAATAGCCAAGGAAAAATACACACAAAGATCATTGGCAATATTAGCTAGGAAAGGAAAATGTATCACCATATTAAATAATTAGAATTCATCTTACAAATGGTGCCTTGGCATTGACAAGCACCTTCCAAAAATTCAATTCTTCAATACCCTCGTAACTTCGATAGATTTCATCATCATCACTAGAACACTTTAGCACAAATAAATCTCTTAGGGTCAAAGTGAGATCCACAAATTCTCAATTAAAGATTTGGATCTATAATGAATTCACCATAAGTTCCTTATTCCTATATTTCCCCCCTTGTTCATTTGGAATTTGGGTCTTTTATAGAGTAGAGAGGAAGCCATGAAGAGGTTAGGATCTCACCAAATCAAGAGATTCGGGTGAGATCCACACTAATTGGTAAACAACTCATCATAAAAGCTTCTCTTCTATAATATTCAAGAATCTCTTATTTTTCCTATGTAGGAAAGGTTATCACACCCTTATATCTGAGAAAAAAGTGGCATTGCCACACTTGGTAGTGATGCAGACTGCGACAAGTAGAGTTGTCACACCTTGCTAGAGTGAAACCATAAAAAAATGTTTAATTTAGGGACTTATTAGAGTTGTTTGTTTTCAAATGAATTCTTCCCAAATCTCCTTCCAAAATATTATTCTTTTAAGGTGTCAAAGAATAGACAATATAAGAAGTTATAATAAAAAAAATTGTAACAAAATTCCCCCCAAAGTATGAAGTTATAAAGTTTTATAGTTGAAATAATTTTCCTAATGGGCATTGAAACATAGAACACATCGGTTGGAGAACTTTCAAAACACAAGAAAAAATGCAGTACAATATTTTATCATCACTGAGGCAGGAATCCCCATACTCAGAATATAAGAGAATCTAACCATGTCTATAAAATGATAGATTGCAGATCCATGATTATCATTTAATAATAGTATGGCCACCAATAATACATTGTGGATCCAAATCTCCATCATTGCATGAACTCATAGCCACCATAATATACATTGTGGATCTATGAATTATGATAAGAACATAGCCACGAATCAATACAATGTGTATCTATGTGACAACATTACTCTGAATAATTTGCATTCCAACCTGGGAAATTAAAATCAAAAGAGAATCCCCCAGGGTCTTCACCTCATTTATATTTCATTAGTATGATTCTTGTCATGTGAATAGATGTTTTGGATTCGAACATGGTAGAAACCACTTGATTACTAGTCCTTGATGTATACCGTTAACAAGTGTGAGAGAGATCACCATTGATGTTAATGACTCTCAAGGTACTTTAAGTACAATATTTTGAATTTTAATTGATGAGTTGAAGTAAAAAAATCAAAGAAATCTTAGAATCAAAGGTCAATGAATTTTTTTTTTTTCAAAAGCAAGGATACTTTCCATTAGGAAATGCAAGTTCCAAGGTACTAGCATAACTTCTAAATCAACTTCCTGGATAATGATTTGGCATCGAAAGGAAGTGATTCGTCATAGGAGGTCCTTGATATATCCCTCATAAAGGACATGAAACAAGACTCAAAGTAATTTGTAGTGATAATTCAAAATAATTTTTTAGGACTGACTCAAGGATGACCAATGAGATTAGAGGCTTAAATGACTACAAAAAGGAGTCATGCAAAAGAATTATTATGTTGAATTTATCTTGAACATTGACATAAAAAATGTTTTGGTAGCACTAACTTGATGAAGATCACAAGCTAATATATAGGTTCCCAATGCATGATTGACATGAGATAAATGGATTTCCCAACTTCGACACAAAATGGTAGAAGAGGTCATGTTCGAGAGTCATCGTTGCCATGAATATGGATTTAAAATACAAATTCCCTTCCCAATTTTTCCCCACCATGCTTGGTGAGTACCTATTTATTTTTTAATGAGCTTTAGGAGGATAAAAAATTATCATGTATAATCTCATCCTTTGGACAAGTCCCTCTGAGTATGTTTAACAAACCCTAGGAAGGAGTGGTTCGGTCCCATATGGGTCTTCCATTGTATATTTTACAAGTACACAGGAAGTCAACTCGGGGGTTTTTCATGTTTAGAGAGTTTGAAAAACACTTAAAGAGAACTCCAAACAATCCTTTTTTCGTAAATTTTAGTCTCCCAAGTCCGAAAAAATTATAAAATAATCCAGGGGAGAACTCTTCTAGCGAATACAAATGTACTCCTAGAGAATACATTTTCTATATTTAGTCTAACAAGGTTGAAAAGCAGGTAAACTACCACTCAAAATACACCCTTTCAAACCTTTTAACGATTGTGAAAGAAATAAATTTCACTCAACAATATTTATTTTTTTTATTAAGGTTTTGAAAAGAGAGTAAAAACATCCCTTTAGAATTTTTTTTTGAATTTTTTAAGGTTTTTTACTCTGAAAATGATAAAACTAATACATAACCTTAGTTCCATGTTTCATATGAATGTCCTCAGCTGCACAAAATCAAGCAAAAACATTAATAGTAATTGGAACTATACAAAAGTGGTTAATCATATGAAAATAATATGCGAAAGAATATTCTCTTAGGTCAAAAAGGGTCAAAACTCATTCATTTTTACCATTTTACCATTTAATCACTTGGAGTTGGAGAAGTACTCTATTTGTGTTGAATTTTCAAGTGTTGATTTCAGACGATCTAGGAAACCAAATCTAGTTCTGTCTATTCTAGGTTGGTCCACTCTTCCACACATTTAAAATTTTATCTTTTTTTTAAAGCATTTTATTTAGTCTCTAGGAGTTTATGGTTTCTAAAACAAGCCCTAAATCATGCAGCAAGGTTGTCGCAAGTAGCCTTAATTGAGGATTGTGAAAAACAAAGTTGTCGTAGTCTTCTTTTTGGGGAAGCATGACAATGTCACTCTATGTTTTAAAATGCAAAGAGACAAACACAAAAGACAAAATTTTATTAAAAATAGGGTAAGAGTGGAGCCATAAATTTTGAATTTTAAGTATGGTTGAGGAATTTTTATGTTATTTGCAGGTGTTTAGATAAACAAAATGTTGGAATGTAGGGAAAGAGAGAATGATATCAAAGATCAAATTTATCTTAATGGTATAAATACAATGGCCACTCTTTGAAAATGTGGATTGCTGAAGTTTTTTAAGCTCAGTAACATGAGGGCTCGGGTTCCTCTTCTAGAACATCTAGTGAAGATGTGGGACCCTAATGATCAATTTTTTAAGGTCGGGGCCCACGATCTTGCTCTTGATATAGAAGATATATATTTCTTGACTGGATTATCTAGGGGAGAAAAAATGGTATCTTTATCCGGATTTCGAGGACGAGGTGTGAAGATTGATACTCTCATGACATACCATTGTTTTCAAGGGGATAACAAAGTTAGCAGAAAGACCCCAATCTGTGATGTGAGAGATCTCCCTTTAAGGAAAATATTATTTACCATTGTACGAGTGGGTGGAATTCAATCTCTCCATTTGGTTACCAACACTCAGATGCAGTACAACATTGATTGTATGGCCCCTATTGTGTTTGATTGGTGTGAGGGATTGTTGGAAAACATGAAGGATCAATTAACCATGTGTAAAATTGGTTGGTTGAAAAAATTTGTATATGGCTCCATTCTGGTGTCCTTTTTCTTGGAGAGGGTTCCTACCATGCATCTTTGGAACAAATAATCGGAAGAGGATCCCAACCCATGAGATCCACATATAAAGAGGTCAGTAGAGATGATAGCCCACCATGCTGGTGGACTAATTGTGTCTTATGATTGTTCCTTCTTCAAAAGGTTGAAGACACAACTCATTATGATTAAGGATTATGCATATGCAGGTGTAAACTTCTAGGGAGACCTGGATCTTGTTCTCCTAGAAGGGCACCAATGGAGCAATGCAGGTAAAAATAAAGAAATTTTTTTTTCTTTAAATTTAATATGTTTTTTTTATTTGTATGGTTGCTAAATAGCTTTCAAAATGTAGAAATTAGTCAAGAGAGACCATATGGGGCTTCACCTATCCAGTAGTGGGGTGAGATTGGTATCATGGTGGTATGAAACCGATAATTTGATGATGATATCAAAGAGATCAAGAACAATCTCGAGAGGTTTTACAATGTACATCTTGGATATACAGATTAATAATCTTCCGTGTGGGGTCCAACGCCACACCGTCAAGGTTTCAGGACCGATAGCTTGTCTCCTTCGATCCATGTCCCAGGTGGTAGTGTGTTAATTCTATCACCATCATTAGGATATATTAGTGGTCATGTTGAACATCGACCTTTATGATTTTGAAAGCTACCAACTTTGATACTTTTTGTAATCTTTTTTGAAAAACTTAAAATCAAAAAACAATTTATATTTTAGTTCTTATGGTGTGTACAATGTGTATGTGTTTTTATAAATGAAGAAAATGCATATCTAACACACAATTTTCTAAATCATTTGTAAGCGTGTTTAAATATCTCGGAATGTCTTTATATTCTAAATAATGAAAATTCATTTCCAAGAGATGTACTCATAAAAAGATCCTTAAGAGAGTGGGGTTTCGAATAGAATAAACGTTAACCAATTTTTGTACCACGAGTTGAGAACCCAATAGGACAACCAAATGGTGAATGTCAAGTAAAATGGCTTCAGATAATAGTTCAATTACTGTACTATATTATGCAATATTATTAGTTGCGCGACCATGAAATATGCCATGTAAACATATCAACTCATTAGTGGGGGTATAGATAGCCCATGCAATAGATGCAAGGTTCTGAGTACTATGACTAGCATCATCAACAAATCCCACATGAGGTAGAGATGATGTTGACATATTCAAACCAAGCACAAAGCATGATAAGAAGAAAACATAAATCACTAAGGTCACACTAAATAATGGTACAATATATACAAAACGCGAATGGAAAATGACTCTAAGCATAGTACTTTTTAAGGTAAATTCCATTATGAAGCTCACCCAAAGGAACAACATCATAATTGACTAACTCATAAGACCCTTTTTCTAAGACACATTTGAAAATGTAAGGGCCATGCCATAAAGGTTCAAATTTATCTTCATAACATGCTCCTAGAATATCTCGATCCTGATCATATAAAAGGACCAAGTCACCTTCGATAAAAACACGAGGTTTAATATTCTTGTCATACTAAGATTTTACACATTTCTTATGAGTTTTTTTAGCCAAAGCGACATCACGACGATTTTCATCTAGTTGAGTCAAATGCAAAAAACATTCTTCCTTGACCATTGTATTAGGAAGTAATTCAACAACTAGTTTTAAGGATGGCATTTCACACTCGATAGGTAGCACGACTTATAAACCATAAACATGATGAAATGTAGAGAAACATGTGGTTGTTTTAAATGAACTACGATACACCCAAAATTATGAAAATAACAAAGTATGCAATTCATATTATGAATCCCTATCATCCTATGATGCAAAGTGGTCAAAGTATTGTTGATATCTTTGACTTGACCATTAGCCTACAGGTAATAAGGAGTTGAATTTTCATGTCATAAACCGAACTTGGTCATTAGTTCCACCATCATATGATTGTGAAAATGAGTTCCATGATAAGTGAAAAGAGATTGGGGCACATTGAAATGAGTGATAATGTGATTAAAAACAAAAGTCTTGCAACTTTCCTAGTATTATTGAATGTAGGCACTACTACATATGGCCAGATTATTCCACGAAAATTTTCCACGCTTCAACTAGTTTCATATTTTTTTTAAACAAGGTGGGATTTTCATCGATATTTCCATGAAAGTTTGTCACAATATCGACAAAAATCTTATTTAAATCTAGTCGGGATTTTCGTCGCTATAGCGACTAACTTTTGTGGCAATAGCGACGCAAATTTTTCTTATCTTATTGGTCAGTGTTAATGGCTAGTTGACTATTTTATCTATATATATGTGACTTTAAGAGACTTTGTGACACAATTGCTATATTTGCGACACTGTTCTTGGATTTTGTTTGAGTTGTTTTTTTTTTTCTGTCAC
>JASDQU010284254.1:0-13908 GCA_032191745.1 Picea mariana
GTTTGTATTATGTCATTTTTATTGATGATTACTCAAGAAAATGTTGGATATATTTTCTTAAAGATAAAAGTGACACATTTGATAAATTCAAAGAGTATAAAGCCTTTATTGAAAAGAAGACAGGGAAACACATCAGAATCCTTAGAACAGACAATGGAGGAGAGTTTGAATCTCTTCAGTTTGTGGATTTCTGCAAGTTAGTAGGAATCAAGAGAGAGTTGACCATGCCATATAACCCTCAGAAAAATGGAGTTGCTGAGAGGAAAAATAGGACAATTTGTGAGGCAACGAAATTAATGTTGTTTGACCAGGATCTACCAAATTATTTATGGGCAGAAGCTACCTCCACTGCCTTGTATATTCAAAACATGTGTCCACAGGCTATATTGAAGGACAAGACTCCTGAAGAGGTCTTCTAAGGGATAAAACCCGAAGTATGGAATCTAAGAATATTTGGGTGTCCTGTGTATATTCATGTCCCTAAGGAAAAGAGGAAAAAGATGGAACCCTCAGGCAAGAAAGGGGTTTTTATTGGGTACAGTGAGAACTCCAAGGCTTACATGATTTATCTACCAGGTCAGAGGCAAATAGAGGTAAGCAAATATGTGACTTCCCATGAGGAAGCCACATTTAAGAAATCTAGAGAGATTCAATAGGAATCCGAAGCAGTTCAACCAGCTTCACACTCTTCTGAAAATGAAGAGTCAGATGATCAGAGGGAGGAACCTCGTGAAGGGCCAAGTAATGAGGCCCTAGAACCTGCTGAAGTGTTAGAAAGAACTCTTGAAGAACCTCCAACCAAAAGGAAGCCAGGGTAGCTTAAAGAAATAGTGCAGGAAGAAGAAAGGATAACTGCTCCCAAAGGAAATTTCAGGGAAAGGAAGAGGCCTCATCGGTTTGGAGGCTATGTTGCACTGATGAGCAACATTAATGATGTTGAACCTTCTTCATTTGAAGAAGAAGATAAATTACAAGTATGGAAGGATGCCATGCTTAAGGAATATAGGTCTATTATAAATAACAATGTTTGGGACATTGTGCCGAGGCCAAAAGACAAATCAGTGGTTTCTTCCAAATGGATCTATAAGATCAAACATGCAGTTGATGGAAGTGTGGAAAAGTTCAAAGCAAGATTCGTAGCCAGAGGCTTCACTCAGAAAGAAGGAATCGAATATGAAGAGACTTTTTCTCCTATAGCCATGTACACATCCATTCAAACTATTATTGCTTTAGCTCCCGTTCTTGGTTGGAAGCTACATCAGATGGATGTAAAAACAACATTCTTGAATGGAAAGATTGAACAAGAGGTCTTTGTGGAACAACCAGATGGTTTTGTACTGCATAACAAAGGCACTCATGTATGCAATCTAAGGAAGTCCTTGTATGGTCTTAAGCAGGCTCCCAGAGTTTGGTATGACAGGATTGATGGCTTTCTTAAAAGCCTGGGCTTTCAAAAAAGTGACGCTAATGCAAATCTATAATTCAAGGTAAGAGGTAACTAACCTGTTATACTAATCATGTATGTTGATGATCTCTTTCTAGGAGTAGATGAAGGTCTAATAGCCTGGTGTAAGAGGGAGCTAACCTCATAATTCAAGATGAAAGACTTAGGCTTGATGCATTGCTTCCTAGGATTGCAAGTGTGGCAAAGACATGGCGAGATATTTCTGGCACAAGGAAAATACACAATGGATGTACTAAAGAGGTTTGGTATGATGTATTGCAAATCCATGTATCCTCCAATGATTACCAACATGATCAGGAAGCTGCATGATTCTGATACAGGTTCAGATTTGGTGGATCCCACCATGTATAGGCAGCTGATTGGATCATTGATGTACATGATCCACACTAGGCCAAATATATGAAATGCAGTGATTGCAATGGGTCAGTTCATGATTGAACCGAGACAGAGACACTGGGTGGCAACAAAGCGCATCTTGAGATATCTCAGAGGGACCATTACTTATGGTCTGAGATATACATCCAGTGGTGGTTTATTTCTGCATGGGTATGCAAATGTTGACTGGGATGGAAGCCCAGTGGATCGAAAGAGTACTTCCGGATACTGCTTCAGTTTAGGATCCGCTATGATCTCTTGGTCAAGATGGAAGCAAGGATCCATTGCACAGAGTACACCAAAGGCTGAGTAAATTGCAACAAGTGATGCTAGCAAGGAAGCAGTATGGCTCGGAAAATTGGTTTCTGGGTTGTTTGGTGACAAGCTCGAGACAACGATGGTTCACTATGATAATCAAAGTTGCATAAAATTGACAAAGAACCCAGTATTTCACGACAAGTCAAAACATATTGACATGAGGTACCACTACATCTGAGACTTGGTCTAGAGAAAAAATGTAAAGTTATAGTACATAGCCATGAGCGAGCAGGTAGTTGATATCTTGACCAAGCCTCTGACCTCGAGACAATTTGTGCAGCTGAGAAGAAATCTTGGTGTGGCTAAGAATGATTCCCTCGCTGAGAGGGATTGTTAAATTTGGTAGCATCGACAGCGATTCTCCAATGAGAGGCCATATGGGCCACCTTGAGGCTAGCCAGGGAGATTTGGAGAATCAACCAATCTTATGAGGTATTGACAAAAGCTAGGGGGAATGTACAACCTTTGTGAGTCAAACCAAAAGTCAGGACGAACGAGATGCTATGTGAGTCTAATGAAAAATTCAGGGGGAACGTACAACCTCTGTGAGCATAGACAATCTAGTGCAAAAGTCAAGGGGAACGTACAACCTCTGTGAGCATAGACAGACTAGTGCAAAAGTCAAGGGGAACGTACAACCTTTGTGATCCTATTCAAGCCTTGTGAGCCATGAGAAAAATTCAAGGCACCTAGCAAAATTTAGGTTGAATATAAAATTCCTATGAGCTAGAAACAAACGATCTTCCTAATATTGCAAATGATATAAATGTATTGATCTAGTGCGTTGGCACGTGTAACAATTATCCACCATGAAGAGAATTTTGAATTTCCTTGTTAAGAGTCGAGTTGTAACTGAAGTCTCAAGTCTAGTTCTATTTTAGAACTAAAGTGTAATGTTGAGTTGTAACTGAAGTCTTAAGTCTAGTTCTATTTTAGAACTAAAGTGTAATGCTGACTTGTAACTGAAGTCTTAAGTGTAGTTCTATTTTAGAACTAAAGTGTAATGTTGAGTTGTAACTGAAGTCTTAAGTCTAGTTCTATATTCGAACTAAAGTGTAATGTTGAGTTGTAATTGAAGTCTCAATTCTAGTTCTATTTTTGAACTAAATTATACCAGTCTCAAGTCTAGTTCTATTTTCAAACTAAAGTGTAATGTTGAGTTGTAACTAAGGTCTCAAGTCTAGTTCTATTTTCGAACTAAAGTATACCAGTCTCAAGTCTAGTTCGAAGTTTGAACTAAAGTATGAAGCTGAGTTATGATTAAAGCATGCAAACAAGTTACTATTTCGAGCCTCTCCTCTTCTCCTCTTCAGCCTATATAAGCAGAGGTCGACCCCTCTCTTCAACATAATTTTGATATGCAGGTTAAGGGAGAAGCAATGGAGGATCATATCAGTGATAAAGAGGCAGCATACCAAAGAAGCATATCAATGATGTATATCAGCAATAGAGGCTGCATATCAGAGGCATATATCAACAACATATCAGTGTTGTATATCAACAATAGAGGCAACATATCAGAGGTGTATTTCAGCAAGGTCTCTTAGGTCTTTGTCAGGTCAGAGTCATCTTGGTAATCTCTTTAAGAGAAGAACATTCATGGTGTATATTTGTAAGTGATATTACATTATTAATGCAATAAAGGAATATCGTTTGCTGGGGTTTTTCTCCATGTATAGGGTTTCCCCAGGGTATATGTGTTGTTGATGTGCATGCTTACTCATCTACATAGTTATTACTATTCGGTTATGATTTGGTATTGTTGAAATGTATTAATTTGGAATCAAAGTGTTGAAGAAAATAAAAGAATTAATCCGCATAAGAAATCAAGCTCATAATTTAACAATCACATCATGCTTCCGCAAGTTGGAAACATATGTGGGGCTTATACCTAAGAAATAAAAATAGTTCCCACACAGGCTCCTCCCTAGTTGGAATTTTGTTTTTAGTCATTCTTTTATGGGTCCCATTATTTTTTTATGAGAGACGTTTCATTCATGGATGATTTTAGGGGCTAAATTTCGCTCATGGGCTAATTTTCCATGGTTTTTCCCAAAAAAAGAATTGCTATTCTAAAAATGATTCGCCCAAATTCTATATGATAATATTATTTTACCTCAAAAATCATCAAAAAATTTTACAAACTATATAAAATCCTTAGAAATTTTTACAAAAATATAGCCAAACATTTATAGTTGGCATAAAAAGGATTAGTAAGATTCACCAAGGTTTCTACATTTTAAAATAAATTTCCATCCTTAAAATCATCCATGGTTTCATTTTCCTTGGGATTCCTGGGAAAGCATATAGAAGGTTAATGGTTTGACTTTTATCTTTTTCCAGCCACAAGCCTCTGGGCCTTTAGCCACTTCTTCCCATGAAGTGAGGGACAACCCCATCTTGGACCAGTACACCCGAAAAACCCAAAAGGTGAGGAGATGAGGGGATGAACTGTGGAAAGTGACAAGTATGGTTGGGAATGGCACGATGACTCGTCAAAAGGCCCTCCTAGTAGCATACCTATCCCTAAGGGTGACCCACTTACTAGGGCTCAATGTCAACCACCAAAGTGAAATAGGGAAAACAAGATAATGTCGAAGAAAATGTCACATAATCAAAAGCAATAATAGATGCAAAAAAACTCAAATGCCTCAAATATTGAAATGACACTCACCATAATACCTTACTTGTACCTCATGGAGTAAGACCCAATGTCTTCCGGAGGCCAGATGATGTGGTGGATACCGTCGTGATGAAATTGGAGTTGTTGTGCTGAGGTGGGTCCCTGTCTGTGCAAGTGGAAACTTCTGGTCAAGTTGTCTCTCGGTACTCCATGTCTGCAACCCGAGGGCCTCAAGACATCATCTCCTTACTTATCCCTAGGAGTTGGGGATAAAATTTGGCTCCTACTTGGGGACATGTGCTCACTGTAGAGTGTGAACCGACATCCTCTAGTTTAACCCCTGGCTGAAAGGGTGTTGGAGCTGGTTTGCAATCTGTCATCTGAAACCTATCAAGTATATTTATGGCAAACTTGGACTGAGACATCTTGATTCTTGAATCGTTCTAGATTATTTCAAGACCAATAAAGTAATGTAATAGTCCCATATATGTCATAGAAAAACTGTCATGCAAAGTATTCTTCACTGCAACAATGGAGGAGGATAAGCTCCTTGTGATGAGTAAATCATCTACATATAGAACTATCAGTAGAATCAAATCTGTTTTCCTCATCATATACGCATTAGGATGTGATCTACATCTAAGAAAAACTCTAGAGAGAAGATAAGAGTATGTTTTAACATACCATGCTCGAGGTGCTTGTTTAAGTCTGTACAATGACTTCCTCCACTTGCAAACTAATGATGGATCTTGAACATATGCCTTTGGTTGCTCCATATATATCTCTTCATTAATATCTCCATGTAAGAATGCATTCTTCACATCCATATGGTGTACCTCCCACTTTCTAGCTCATGCAATAGTTAGAGCTAACTAAATGGAATCAATCTTGGCAATCGATGCAAAAGCATCCTCATAGTCAATGTCTTGTAACTATGAGAAACCTTTAGCTACTAACCGAATATTATACTTTGTAATGTATCCATCATCATACCTCTTTTTCTTGAGTGTTGAATTTTCGTTAATTACGTTAACATTATATTTACCATAGAAATTTAAACTTGTTTTGCATACTCGTTTCTCCATAGGTGATGTTACACCATCGCCACCCAATCATAGGAACCTACTCGTGCCACCACCGAGCATAACATATAAATCCTAGGAAACCCTTCTACACAAGGGAAGAAAACCAAACAACCTTCTTATAGATAATATCCTTGCCAAGACAAAATAACCAAGAACAATATCTATCCACTAGAGAAAACCAACAAGAAAGAATCCAACAACATAGATTCAATACACCCTAGCCAAAGTGCTAGGGTGTCCAGCCTCCACTAGTACACCACCAAGAGATAACCAACTATGCAACTGCAACTCTCTCTAGCCAAAGTGCTAGAGTGGATCTACCAATACATCACCAAGACAAACCAACAACATAGCTCCAACTCAATCTAGCCAGAGCGCTAGAGTGGTTGGCCTCCACCAACACATTGCCAAGAGAAAAAGAGATAGACCCTCCATATGCGCCCTTCTTCCTTCTACAACTGCAACGGCAACTCTCTCCACCAAACTTGCATTGTATATGAGTGAGTGAGTGTGCCAAAGGAGGAAGAAATCACTCTTATTTATACTAATCTGTCGAATGACTTTTCTAGCAGGTTCGACCTGGATTTTTAGAAAATATATTTTCTATTTATCTTTTTCTGGAGCCGACTTTACTTCTGGAGCAATATAATGCTTCTTTATTATTTTCTATGAGGCCAACTTCTCTTTTTGGATCTTCTTTGACTTCCAATGTTTTTCTTTTAACGTCTTGGAAAATTCATCTATAAGAAAGGTTATCCCAGGGGTGAATACTTCTCGCAGCTACCAGAAGCATCAACACTCCCTCTTAGCCAGGGAGGTATTTTCCATAATGTTTTTCCTCTAGTCATCATATCCTTGCAGGCTATTCCCTTATCCTCCGACCATGCCATGGTCACGTAGACCACGCTATTGGTAGAATCATCATGTCGCACATGGCTACACCCAATGTGGACCTTTTCTAGGGCCTCATCACCACTAGAATACACTAGGACCTACTCGCTCATAGTGTGGCACTAGGACCTACTCGCCCGTGGGGGGGAAAGCGTGGGGGGTGTGGGAAATGACTGTGATACGGGAAGTGACCAGCTCTGATACCAATGAAGGGTAAAACTCAGAGAGATAAGACTTTGAATAAGATAATGAGTAAAATATATATAATAATAAATGTTTTTACAATGGATGATTATTACAATGTCAGGAGGCCATTATATAACGACCCCTATGACTTTTATGGAGAGTCATGACCTTTGGTCATGAATTTTAATTTATTTTTTAATTTATAATATATTATTTATTTTGTATTTATTACCTTATTTATTATTATTTCATATATAACAGTTTTCCCTATAGAGGGTTTCCAAAGTAAATATTGTATTAACTGAGGCACCTGTGCTTATCAGTCCTGATTATTCCAAGGATTTTATGATTTCCTCTTTTGCTTCTTTTGATATGGTGGCAGTTGTTTTGTTGCAAAAGAATGTTGAAGGGTTGGAGAAACCAATTTCGTTTTTCAGCAAGGCGTTGAGAGATGCAGCGGTAAAATATGACATCATGGAGAAGCAGGCCTATGCCCTGGTGAAAGCTCTCAAAGATTTTAGAATCTATGTTTTGCATTCAAAAATCATTGCATATGTTCATTCAGCTTCTGTGAAGGACATTCTCATCCAGCCTGACATAGATGGGAGAAGGAGCAAGTGGATTGCCAAGATCCTTGAATTTGACCTAGAAATAAAACCCACCACACTAGTTAAAAGCCAAGGTTTAGCCAAGTTGTTGGCTGAATCTAATTGCAAAACTTTGGGGGTTAACTTCATCAACACTTGCTCAAAAAATCAGCAAGCTGAGTTTTCTGATAAAAATCCACAGGATAGCCCTCCACTGGCAAGATGTACCTGGTACAAAGACATTATATTTTTTCTCCAAGAGTTGAGATCCCCTAATGGTATGGGAAGAAGCAAGACAAGAGCTTTAAAGCTCAAAGCAATTAGGTATTGCCTCATTGACCATGTCTTGTATTGGAAAGACCCTCTGGCTGTGCTTCTGAGATGTCTAGACCCACAGGAGGCCCAAAAAATTATGTTTGATTTCCATGACAGCCTGTGTGGAGGACATCACTTTTGGAGAACCACAGCCTACAAAATTATCAGGGCTGGGTACTACTGGCCCACTTTATTCACTGATGTCTATGCGAAAATTAGAGCTTGTATCAAATGTCATAAATTCTCTGGAAATCAATAGCTCAAATCTCTGCCATTAAAACCTGTGGTAGCTTCAAGACCCTTTCAACAATGAGGCCTAGACTTCATTGGAGAAATTCATCCTACTTCAAGTGGTCAGCACAGGTGGATCTTAACTGCCACAGATTATTTCACCAAATGGACATAATCTATCCCCACAAGGAGTGCTTCTCATAAAGTGATCATTGGTTTCCTGGAGGATATTATTGTAAGGTTTGGTTATCTGAACATAATCATCATTGATACTGTTGCATCCTTCAAGTCTGAGCCATTGATCAAATTCTGTGAGCAGTTCGAAATTTCATTGATCCACTCCACCCCCTACTATCCCCAAGGCAATGGACTTGCAGAATCCTCTAACACAATCCTGATAAAGATCACCAAAAGACTGTTAGAGGAAAACACAAAAGCATGGGATTCAAAGCTCAAATTTGCTTTGTGGGCTAATCGAGTGACAACAAAGAGGTCCTTGGGCATCTCTCCTTTCCAGCTCGTATATGGGACTGGAGCAGTTTTTCCTTCTCACCTTGCCTTGCTTGTAGCGAAATTCTTTCAAGACTACCAAGGTGAGCCCGATGATATGATCAGGAGAGTGCAACAGCTGGTAGAGGTCCAACAGACCAGATAACAACTACTAGACAAAGCGCATGAACGTCAACATAAGATCAAGCAAGCCTTTGACAGAAAGGCGAGAAAAGAGGATTTCTGGCTGGGAGAGTTGGTGCTTAAATGGGATGCACCTAGACAGGATAAAGGCAAGCATGGAAAATTTGAAGCCCTTTGGATCAGTCCCTTCAAAATTTCTGAAAGTTTTCCAAACAACACATACATGCTACAGAATTTGGAGGGCGATGAAGTTTTTGGTGGCCCTATAAATGGGCATTTTCTGAAGAAGTTCTTTATTTGAGCCATAAGTTTCTCACATGGTTGGTAAATATTATTTTTTTTTATTGTTTTTGGTTTTATAAGTGACTCCATATCCCAACAGTAAGGCACTGAAGCTACAAAAAGGTTCTTGACTTCTCACAGGGAGCAAGCAATCCCCCATGGAGCCTAATGTTATCACATTGATTTGTAAAGGCAGGGGGGTGTTTTCCTAAGAAGTTGGCCCCTTGGTGAAGGAATCAAAGAAAATGGGCAAAAACCCCACAAATTGGCTTATATCCTAAGTCAGAAGTGCGATGTGACCTTTTGGCGCGATGTGATAAGACGCGTGCAAATCTGGGCGGTCAAGATTGGTGCACATCAGATTGACGGTCGTCGATCATATCAGGGCTTCAACATGCGTACAGAATAAAGTTTGTAGGGTGGGCCGAGAACTAAACCATGGTTTCTTAAAGGTGCTACGTGTCAGCCAGAGACACACATCAGGCCCAAAAGTGGGGAAGTTTCAAACTGCTTTTCGCAACCCTGATATGCGCATGTGCTTATTATGTCCTATCTCGGGTGGACAAGTGGCCGCTCCCTTATCACTTTCGCTCCCTCTCCCTGTCCTCTTCTCATCTCCCGCCACCTGTGCCACCTCGCCCCACATCATCTCCATACTAGTCCACCTCAGCTCCCACTTGTGTGGCCCCAGCACTGTCCACATGGACATCTCTCGTTCACCATTTTATGCCTGGCGCGCCAATCACCTCGTCAGTTTCCACGTCCTACAGGTCCAGAGTTGACTTGAGCCTTCCTCGATCCCAATGAAGCAGTTATTAAGGTTGGTTGGTGGTGGTTGAATGTCGTTTCTTCCATAAATAGAAAGCACAGGAAAGGACTGTCAACTAGTAAGCTCATCAACATATCTGTTCTGAAGCTCGCTTGCGTCTGATCGAAGTTCACATCTGGTTAGATATTGTATGCATAGTCGGACAGGAGACATGCAGACGTAATGCCTTCAATGCAACTACTTGGATATGATTTCGTGATTTTGTTTTGAGTATAAATACTCAATTTTGATATTTTGTAAGGGTCGATGGTATAGCTGCACTCCCRATTGTAAAGTTTTGATGAGGCCTYTGGTTCTCTGATTATGTATAATTACTTGAGACTTCGTGTTTAATGGCAGTCAGTTTCCCCTTCATTTCTTTGCTTMTGATTCTGGGAGCTCGGGCATGGATGATCCAGTTGAGTGTTGTGACTGTAGTGTAATGTAGATTTGATTGCAGTTGTTGTTACAATGTTTTTCAGTTTCTTAAAGTTATCAGATCCAAGAGGATCTTGCGTCTGAAACTTTTCCTCCAGAGGCTGTTGGAAGACCTGATGTCCATAGCAGACCTTCACGTTTTCCTCATGTTCTTCCACCTGCTCACCACTATACAAACTTACTAACTAAAGTTAGATTAGGACCTCATTTATATACGTGTATCAGCCCAGTGTTTCTAAGTTAAAGCGACAAGATCTCGAGTCTGTACCCATTTGACCTCTCCTAAATTATTCACTGTGACATAGAGATTGATGGGCCTTGGGTTTACCTCTGCAGCAATCTATAGGTGACTTCCAACGCTAACAGAAGGATCTTAATCTCTTTTCTTTGAATACTTCATTTGAGTGTTAATAATCTAAAGCATGGGGTTAAGAGATGATGTGAACCAACGACCTGCAACTCTAAACTATTACTTGCTTGACGCAGAGCATCTAGATTGTAGCTTTGAATATTAATTGACATAAAGCATAATTCTGCAAACAATTAACAACAATACAACTAACAACTATAGGTTTTGTTCTGCCTTCAGAGTGCACAACGAATCACAGACATTGCAAGAAACAAAATTGCGAATCATTTAATTCACTATTGGAATCAAAGGATTTATTACAATTAATGACAATATTTGAAACTACACAAACCAAGCTGGTACAGTAATCACAATCTTATTACATTGGCATGTGAGTTATCAATTCGACCTTGTTATTTTATGAATTGGTTGTCTGTGTACACTGTAGCCAATCCCAGTCCCGTACTAAGCCTCTTGTTTTTCTCCTCCCTCGCGCGCCTCTTCCTTTCCTATCCATTTGTTTCCTTGACTGTTTTGTTTCTCAGGCAATTGAGGAGATGAACCGTCATGTCCGCTCGTTGCCAACCGTCTTCCCAATTCGCCATTCGTTCTTTCCTTTGTCACAAGCGATTGCCACTTGGCACTTGATCTTCTAGAGAAATGTTAATGGTTTCTTGAAGTGACAACATAGGAATCACAACACTTACATAAAGTAACATAGGAGTAACAACATAAAAGTAACAATAAGGTCCTTATTCCTCCTACAATCTACTTGCACAGAAATAAAACAATGTTTTTGGTGATGTGGATTTCCCAAGGCCAAGGATGCTCCTGCATCAGACACACCTAGTAAGAAAAATCACGAGCTTCCAGCCCATGTGGTAACTGGTTCAAAGTTTGAAGAACTTCGATAGCATGCTATCTCCTACTCGGACACCCATGATACATCTTATAATCCCCTATTTTTCCATTTAATTAAATATTCCAAATATTTCTTTTGGCGGGTTTCTTTACCAACCCTTGTGGCCAAAATTTCTTACATTAGTTTGACTGGTAGTTTCGCTTCCATTCATCTGGGATACCTATTTCTCACTCTCTTCTCCTTTATGAAACTCATACAAATCTGCAACATTGAATATCAGAGAGATATCCAATTCCTCTGGTAATTCTAACTTAATATATGCATTTTCATAAATTTTCCTCAAAATTATGCATGGGCCTATCTTTTTGTACTTCAGTTTACTGTAGGTACTGCAACAGAATCTTTCCTTCTGCAAATGCGCCATTACCAGCTCACCTTCCTCAAAAACTTTTGTTATTCTCTACAAATCTTCCCTCCTTGTGTACTTGGCATTGCTATGTTGCGGTCTCATTTTCACCTATTCATGCAAATTCTTGAATATCATCTACAAAATCACTTGCATCATCACTCTTCCTTTCTTTCAACTCTGACAACTTTATCAAGTCTACAATTCCTTTTGGTGACTTGCCATAAACAATCCGGAAAGGACTCTTTCCATTTGATCTATTCATCGAATCATTATAGGAAAATTTAGCCTATGCCAAGACTATATCCCATTGTCTTGGATTTTCACCACTCAAACTCCTCAACAAATTTCCAAGACTTATGTTTACTACTTAAATTTTCCCATCGGTTTGTGGGTGATAGGCTGAACTATACAACAATTTTGATCCCATTTTCTTCCAAAGTGTCCTCCAAAAGTGAACAAGAAATCTCGTGTCTTGATCCGAAGTAATACTCCTTGGAAAACCATGAAGTCTCACAACTTCTTTGAAGAAAAATACATCCACTTCAGTTGCATCACTTGTATTCTTGCATGCTATGAAATGTGCCATATTTGAAAACCAATCTACTACAACCATCATGAAATCATGCTTCCTTTGTGTCCCAAGAAACCCCAAAACAAAATCCATGCTCACATCTTCCCAAGGCCCTTCGGGTATTGGAAATGGTGTATACTGTTGTCGCAAGAGTTGACTCTAGGCTGTAATATAGCCAAGCCTTAGCACATTTTAAATGAAATAATAATTGTCGATTGATCAGTCATAGGAGGCTTCTAGAACTAGGTCTGAAACATGCCCTTCACTCATTTGTAAATCAGAAACGAAAAGGCATGACCTCGTTTGTCTAATTGATTTAATAAAGAAGATGGATAGAGGATAGGAGATGAAGAAGATTGAAACAAAGAGTTAGGTATCTAATTCTGATAAGTCTAATCTTTATTCAATGGAGGAATGACAAATAACTTCAAAAGACAAACATACATATATATAACTTGTAAATTAGGCAGAAACAGTCAAGCTACGGGTCTTGTTTTTCTCACAGCATAAACAGAGGAAAAAATGAACCTAACAGGCTGCCCAATAAATGACTATAACATAGGTATTACTGAATTAGAGCCATTACAAGCTGAATATGTAAAAGAAGGAAGAAATAATGAATGTAAACCTGAGAAAACAATACAGGGAAAAAAAAATTACACAGTGACGAGGTGTAGAATCTCTTGGCATTCTGTTCTATATTTGCTGAAAAGGAATGCATTGCAAACCCAACCTCCAAAAGGCCCTCGGGCTATTCCCCCCCCCCCNTTCTCTTCTTCAAGAAGATACAATAATATAAGTCTTATACCCCTTTTCTAATAACTGAAAAATGATTCGAATTACAAAGAAATCCCTCTAGAAATGAACAGGTATCTCATGTAGGTATTGAGGTCGAAATCCTCCCTAGGAGGTCGAATTTCCTCCCAAAAGATAACAACAGTTACCATCAATTTCATAAACTTTCTGCCATAGAAAATGGGCCAAACTGATAAAAATTGGGGCTGTGGTTATGGTTATGTATCTCTCGAATCGCGACAGCTGTATATAAACTGAAACAGGATTTTGTGCATCTGTTTGTTCTAAGCAAAAACCTCTCTCAGTTCCCTGAGATATGTTTTCATTTTCCCCAAATCTGCGTTTTACAAACATGTGTCAAAACAAGAAAATATGAGATCCGAAAATTAGGGCTCGGAGATGGATTCGATTCTCCCAATCTGTGACACCTATAGGAAAACTAAGAGAGGCTATTGATCTCTGATGTGTTAGGCACAAAACCCTTCGACCGTTTCTCAAAATGATACTCCATTCGTTTAGAATCATTATTTGAAAATGATGACTCAACACAGTAAAAAACACCACATTTCTGAAAACGAACCTCATCTTGCGGGGGACTTTTGACTACCTTCCCAAGCTCCAAATGAAATTCTAAAGACACCACTGGAAATATT
Organism: Picea mariana; assembly: GCA_032191745.1. Taxonomy (NCBI): domain Eukaryota; kingdom Viridiplantae; phylum Streptophyta; class Pinopsida; order Pinales; family Pinaceae; genus Picea; species Picea mariana. The sequence goes on from JASDQU010284254.1 coordinate 13,877, forward strand.
AGGATATGTAGATGTAGATTGACTATTCGAAC
>JASDQU010284255.1:3604-14496 GCA_032191745.1 Picea mariana
AGTGGTACTTAAGCACACATCTGTTGGCCACCCTTGTAACCCCTGTTGGTAGCGCATCAGACAACACCTGTGTACAGATCGGCCTAGTTTACCTGAAGCCCTCTTTAGATAAACCGATCGGCTGCCTAACTGCTATAGTGTCACCGAGAACATCACTCCGGAAGATACTCTCTAGTACCTGGGTAGTTGGGTAGTACGGATAAGGGTACGGTCTATCCTCCTTAGTTAGTGCCTTGAGATATTGGGCTGAGTACTATTGTTGGACCCCGCACGTATATCAGAGAGCTATAGCACAAGGCAAACCCTTGTCTGTAGAACCCTTGAATACCTAACCCTTGGGGACAGAGACATAAACAAATTAAAACAGACAAGATCTATTGTCGTGCAACTGTGTTCGGGTTGCCAAGTAAATACACATTTATCTCTGGTTAAGCATTTGGTCAGTTCCTCTCTGCAGTATTCTTCAGACCGAAGTATAACTCTGTAAAAAAAAAAAAGTCTAGAAATTTTTTCACCATTATTTGAGACCTATTCCATTGGATTCATCTTTTTGCCCTTATCACATCCATCCATATCATTTTTCGAAAAAATGTTTTACCCCACCCACCCCTTTTCAGTTTCCCCATCCTCATGGCCCATACTCATAGCCAAGACTTGGAAGCTCGCTTCAACACCTTGCAATCTGGTCTCATCGAGACCCGACAAGAAGTGAAACAACTCAGTGCCAATGTTTCCGCCATCAATACAACCATGTAGTTCTCAATGGGGGAAACCAAACAAGACCTCACCACCCAGCTTGAATCATTCTTTTCAGAACTCTGCACCAAACTGCATATCCCTATAGATAACCCTTCCCCTTCCTCACCTCCACATACTGAAGGTGACCATTCCTCTCATTCCCATACCTTGTAGAACCATCACTTTCAACGTGACCTACGCCTTCCGCGGGTGGATGTGACCAAATTTGATGGCTTGGACCCCAGTGGTTGTGTAACCCAAATGGAACATTACTTCTCTTTATACGAAATTACAGATGACTTGGCCAAACTCTGGTATGGTGTTCTCCATCTAGATCACGAACGTTGGCAATGGTGGCATTGGATAAAAACTTCTCGTCAAGGGTATATTGCTTGGACACACTTTGTGGTAAAGATTTATGAATGATTTGACACTGACACCAACCATTTGGGTTGTTTGACAAAGCTGAAACAATTAGGAACAGTGGAAGACTTTATTGCTGCCTTTGAGCGCTTGGATTTTAGAACAGAGGGCATGCCTGATGCCTTTTTCTGAGAGTGTTTTATAAACTACCTCAAGGATGAGATTCGGGCCCATGTCCTTATGGCGCTCGGCCTCAGATTTGGGTGGAGGCTACCAAAAGAGCCAAATAATCACAACAAGTTGTATCTTCTCAAAACTGCAAACCCTCCTTTATCCCTCGCCCTAAACCAGTAAATCCCACTACTCCCTCTACTCCACTAAAGATCCAAAAATTGACCAGGGATGAAATGGTTGAACGCCAACTCAAAGGCCTTTGTTATAACTGTGATGAAAAATATTTCCCGAGCCACAAGTGTAAAGAACAAAATATTTTTATGGCCATCTCCGAGGAGATTTCGGAAGAAGATGAAGAAACTCCCTCTGTGTCTGAGTCACCTAAATCCACTAACATAACCCCTCCCTCAGACCCTCCCGAAGTAGAACCGATCATTTCCCTCAATGCTCTCACTGGCTTCTCCACTCCCCAAACCCTCAAGCTAATCGATTACATCAAGCATTGGAAGGTCATCATTCTGGTTGATAGTGGAAGCACCCATAATTTTATTCATCGTCGCATTGCCCAAGAAACTCATTGCTACATCCATGTCGTCAATAATTTCCAAATCATGATTGCTAATGGTGGTTCCATGAAATGTGTAGGGCGTTGTGAAAATGTGTGTCTCCAAATTGGTGACTACCACCTGAAATCCCATATGTTTTCTATCGACATGGGAGGTTGTGACATTGTGTTGGGTGCAGACTAGCTAAGGACTTTGGGTCCCATTCTCATGGATTTTAAAGACTTAACCATGCAATTCAACCAGGAGGGCCACCAATATAATTTCCAAGGAATCACCGCTAGTTCACCTGAGATCATTAGTTCCCATCGCATGGAAAAGCTTCTTAAAAAGGGTCATTATGGTGTTATATCCCAACTCCATGCCATACACGCAACAAAGACACCCTCGATACCGAAGACCTCCAAGCCATCCTTTCTAAACATCAATTGGTCTTTTCCACTCCCCAAGGACTCCCTCCTTCATGTGGTGTTCATGATCATTCCATTGCCCTTGTACCTGGAATCCTTTCTCCCAATATCCATCCGTATTGTCACCCCGTTTCCCAAAAAAATGAAATTGAGAAAATGGTCCAGGAACTCCTTAATGCATGCGTTATCCACCATAGTACTATCCCCTACTCGTCTCCTGTGGTCATGGTCCTGAAGAAAGAAGGTTCTTGGCGAATGTGTCCTTACTTCCATGCCCTCAACAAACTTACCATCAAAGACAAATGCCCCATTCCTGTCATTGATGACCTCCTGGATGAATTGAGTGGCACCCAATTCTTCACTAAAATGGATCTTCATTCAAGCTACCACTAGATATGTATCAAAGAGGTAGACATTCCCAAGACTGTCTTTAGAACTCATGAGGGACACTATGAATTTTTGGTCATGCCCTTTGGCTTGTGTAATTCCCCCTCCACCTTCCAAAGCCTCATGAATCATGTCTTTTTTCCTTTTCTCTGCCATTTTGTATTAGTTTTCTTTGATGATATCCTCATCTATTGAAAAACCTAGATAGGCCATCTTGCTTATGTGGATCGAGTTCTACATCTACTCTCTCAGGACCAAATTTTCCTGAAACAGTCTAAATGTGCTTTTGGCACCTCAGAAGTAGAATACTTGGGTCATCTGGTTGGAAAAGATGATGTCAGGGTGGATCCTAAAAAGATTGAAGCTATGCAAGATTGGCCTCACCCAAAGACTCTTAAGAGCTTGCGTGGATTTCTAGGCTTAACATGGTATTATCGCAAGTTTGTTAAGAATTATGGGAAGATTACAGCACCTCTCACTGCTCTCCTCAAAAATAAATCTTTCACTTGGACTCCAGCCACTGCTCAATATTTTCACACCTTGAATATGACCATGTGCACCACTCTATTCCTCGCCCTTCCTAATTTCACAGAGACCTTTGCGTTGGAATGTGATGCCTCAGGGAAAGGAATTGGTGTTGTCCTTATGCAAGAGGGTCGACCTTTGGCCTTTACCAGCAAGCAACTATCTGAAATAAATCTAGGAAAATCCATCTATGAAAAGGAAATGTTGGCTATTCTACATGTCATGGATTTTTGGCATCCTTATCTATTGGGGCAACGTTTCCAAATTAAGACAGACCATCAAAGCCTCAAGTATTTTCTGGAACAACGCATTTCCTCCCCATAACCACAAAAATTGGTGACTAAACTCTTTGGATATGATTATGAGATCATTTACAAGAAAGGAAAAGACAATGTGGTTGTGGATGCACTTTTCCGAAAATATGAAGATGAAGGATCCCTTTTTTCTCTTTCATTCATTGTACCAGATTGGCTCCAAGCCGTTCACCAGGAATGGCTACAAGATCCAAAAAGTTCACAGTTGATCCACCAATTATAGTCCAATGCTCCAACTTCCCCAGGGTACTCTTGGCTCCATGAGGAACTTTGATACAAAGGATTTTTGTATTTAAGTAAACAATCAAAGCTTAAATCAACTGTACTTTCTGAGCTTCATGCTACACCCACAGTAGGGCACTCCGGGTTCACCAAAACCTATGACAGAGTCAAACGTTCCTTTTTCTGGGATGGTATGAAACAAAAAATTTGTAATTTTGTAGTTGAATGTGATGTGTGTCAACGCAACAAGGGAGAAACATTCAAATTGTCGGGCACACTACAATTGCTCCCAATTCCACCTACTATTTGGAAGGATATCTCTATGGATTTTATTACCGGCTTACCCAAATCAGGAAATAAATCTGTCATCATGGTGTTTGTTGATCACCTTTCCAAGTATGCTCATTTATGCACCCTTCAACACCCATTTACATCATCCACGGTGGCCTAAATTTTATGGTCCTTATACCGTGCTCAAGCATGTGGGACAAGTCTCCTGTCAGTTATCTTTTCCCATCCATTCGAAGCTACATCCTATTTTTCATGTTTCATGCTTAAAGAAGGTGATTGGAGCTAAGTGCCAAATTCAAACCAACCTTCCAGAGTTAGCTGAAGAAGGATCAATTTGGCTACAGCCAGAAGCAGTTTTGGAACAACGTGAGCATCGCATACGTCAGAGAACCATCAAGGAAGTGCTAGTCTAGTGGAAAGATACAACTCCAGCAGACGCCCTTGGGAACCAGCTAACATTCTACAGCAATTTCCTCATATCAAGCCTTGAGGACAAGGCTTCTTTTAAGGGGGTGGACATGTTTGGGCCCTAACCCACACATAAGTAGAACAATATATTCGGATGTAATAAATGTCAATATTAATAAGGCCTTTCAATAAAATAGAATAAGGCGAATGTAAGAAGACCTAATAGAAGATTTTTCTTCTAGAAGGATCTTCCTCTAGATGCTTCTTTTTAGTATAAATAGGAGTCAAGGGTATGAGAACCCTAGCTTGGATATTATTGTAATAGAGCTCTTCTCAACTGGAGGTTTCCCCCTCGAAGAGGCTCGTGAACATTGCTTTCAAATTCAAAGTGTTATTTCTGTTGTTATTCTTATATCATTTCAGTGTTATTGTGGTGAATGTTTTGGTTATATTGTTGTTATTCTGCCATTACTAGCATTTTATTCCTGTTCTGCATACATTTTATATCTAGTATATTACAAGTATGATGAGCCCATTCCAATCTATTGTGATAATACAAGTGCCATCAGTATCTCAAAGAACCCGATGATGCACTCCAAGACAAAGAACATTCCAATCAAGTATCACTTTCTACGGGAATAAATCGCAGAAAAGAACATCATAGTTGAATATGTGGGCACAAAAGAAAAAGTGGAATACATATTTACAAAACCACTTCCACGAGAAGCCTTTGATTATCTTCACCAGATACTCAGAGTAATTTCTACTCCAAAATGAATGATTTTGAATGCTTATCTTGTATGTCTTATATTTACACGAGGAAGCACCATAAAGAGGACATTTCAGGTCGAGAGATCACTTTCAGGAAGAGTTCAGTCAGGGGGAGTATCCCCAAGGACAGTTCATTTAGGGGGAGCAACCCTAGATGGAAAGATACCTTTGCCATTGATGACAAAGGGGGAGAGACTCATTAGATGCAGAACACAGAGGCATGGTTCTAGGGGGATAAATGGTCACAAGGGGACCATGAGTGATATGACTTCAGTATTGCATGACATGACTTCAGTATTGCATCAAAGTGTTTCCATCAATTCCAAAGGGGGATATTGTTAATTAATTGGGTTGGTTGTAATTGATGTCAACCCTTGAAGGAAGTCTAGTAGTGAATTACGGTAGCACAAAGGTTTGGGTAATGGACCCAAGTTTGTTTGATGGATAATGGTATGATTTTTTATATATTTGCAGGTAATACTATTCTAGATGGATAGTACGTGTCATGTCATTTCCGGTGGTATGTGGAATGTCACATAACTCCTCACGGTTAGAGAGTTATGGCCATGTGAAGTTGGAGAACCCTCATGAGTCATCTAGAAGCCCTAAAAGGTTAAAGTAGTCAAAGTATTTGAAAATAAGAAATTGTTTAAATAATAAAGTGAAGTGATGACTATACTATAAGTCAAAGAGGATGCAAAAGAAATTATTTAAATAATAAAGTTAATGGAGAACTCCCTAAAATAAGGAAAGTGGTTTGAGAGATTTTAGAAAGTAGATAATAAAGTGAAGTGATGAGTGTACTATAAGTCAAAGTGGATACAAAAGAAATTATTTAAATAATAAAGTTAATGGAGAAATTACTAAGTGGACAAGTGGTTAGAAGTTGGTTAACCCTAAAATAAGGAAAGTGGGTTAAGATGGTTAAAAGGTAACCCCTTGAGGAATCTACATGAAAGTATAAATAAGAGGCAAGGTTCTCTCATTTTAATCACACTTGAATATCATTGAATATCTATTTTGTGAAAGGTTATTTGGGCAGGTATTATCGATAGAGAAAAATTACAGCAGTAAAAGTGCGGCAGGAAAACTGCGGTAGGAAAAGTGCGGCAGAAAAAGTGTGGCAGAAAAAGTGCGATAGAAAAAGTGCAGCAAAAAAAGTGTGACAGAAAAATTGCGGCAGAAAAATCACGGAAACAACATGGTTGGGGTCTATTTATGAGAGATATGGCACATCTTGTTTGAGGTATGTTTTGTGAGCTAGGTTTTATCTCTTGAGATGGTATTGGATGTTCAGTATTCCTGCATATATCATATTTGTTGAGGGATACAATTGGTATTTTGTTGTTGGTATTTGGCATATGGGTATTGGTATTTTGGTTGTGATGTGTTGTTGAAGTTGTTGGTTTAGCTTGAGGCTACATAACAGTGAGGTTGTGGCACATGGTTTGATGTAAGGGTTTATGGTATTTGATTTATGGATAGAGTGATAAATTGTTAGATAACTTTTTATGGTTATATTGGTGTATGTATTTGGTATATGGTTGAGGTACATATTGGGTACATGGTTGAGACATGTATTTGATGAGTTGGCACATACATGAGGTGTATAATTGACGATGTTGGTACATCTTGATGAGTCAAGGTTGATGCATGGTTGATGCATGGTACATGTTGGTTCAAGTTATTAGTACAGGTTGTTTGGTGTAGGTTGATTTTTACAAGTTGTTACAGGTTATTGGTACAGGTTGACAGTGACAGGTTGATAGTGGCAGTGGTTGATTCAATGAAAGTGACAGGTTGATAGTGGCAGTGGTTGATTCAATGAAAGTGACAAGTTTTCTACATTTGGCATTTATATTTCAGGGTGGTTGGACGGGGCAATGACAAGTGGTTGTAGCCGAAGAACTTAGGGGGTTGTAGCCTCCTTCTGGTTGTAACCGGAGAATTGGGGAGTTGGAGCTTCCCTCAGGTTGTAACCTGAGAAGCTAGGGGTTGGAGACTCCTTCCAATTGCAGCTAGAAAACAAAGGAAGTTGGTGCTTCCAATGAATGCAATTCTTCAAGACATATAAGAAAAAGAATTATGTGGTTTTCTCCCACTTTGGGTTTCCATGTAAAAACACTGGTGTACTCTGTATGTGTGTGATTTCTCATTTGTTCATTGTTTATTTAATCTATAACTATTGGATGATAATGCTACATTGATATAACACTTGCATTTTTGGTGAAAAATGATTAAATTTCTCTATTACTTATTCACCCCCCCTCCCTCTCAGTAATCCAACACTATGGTGGAGGGATATATGGTATATGAATCCATGGTGTATATTAGTCAGTATCTTCCTAAATCAGCAGTGCAATCTATGCATGCAATGGATTGTATTTGGGATGTGAACTCCATCGAAAAATTTGAAGGGGAGCAATTTTGGGGGAAAGGTACATTGAGGAAAGTGAGAGGTAATATTTAAGTTGTGGATATTTGTAATAAATAATTTTTTATTTTTTTTTTGTATATGATCATACTCATTTAGTATTTATTCTTTCATCATTTATTAATATGTATCATGGTTATAACTAATGTTTAATATTGGTGAATTGTGATATTTTGATCGATCAGTTGCTCAAGATTGGGATGCACTACATTTATATATTGCAAACAATATTGACTAGATGTAAACAACATCATGACGGTAGGTTATCATGGAAAGAACTATGTGAATTGGTTAGAGAAGCTCATTGTAATGGAGATTTTGAAGTTACGCAGAGGGAAATAGATTTAGCATATTGTTCGAAAGATGGAAAGGAAAGCAAATTCACCCATTTTATTCAGTTATTTTATATTATATTATTGTGACTATAGGTGTGTTTTTTTCATATTATACTTTCCAAGTTATATAAATTTGTTTATTATTAATTGACAATGCACCTTTTACATGTCTAGCATATTGCAGTTGAAACACCACAAGGCTATGTGGTACAATGTTCATAAATTTTGCATCAAACAGTTGGATGAAACCAGGAAAAATTTTGATAGTGGGATAATTGTAGTATTCTAGGTCACTAATGTTTCCTCTAGGAGTGACCGACGTCCTCGAGAATCTTAAAATAGAAACTATGGGTTTTTGAATGATATAATTGAGTGTGAGTTTAATTCCTTCAAATTAGTTTTGTTCGATGTCAAATGGTATAGGTTACGAATGCATGAACATGATGAGGAAAGAATTGTTATTCAACATGCCAATGTATTTCCGATGATTAAAACAACAGTTTTTGAAAAAACAAATGACAACTATGTTTGTCAAAGTCAATGTGAACGAGTATTTTACTTAAAGGTTCTCGGTAAGAGAGATTGGTCATTTGTTGTTAAATATGATCCAAGAGGAAGGCCAGTAAAGCATATTGTAGGTGAAGAAGATGATATTGAAGAAGAATATGATGTGGAGTTAGAGCAAGAAGAATATGGATCGACATATGAAGAAGACGAAGAAGATGAACCAGGTGTAGGAGAAAATGTGCAAGTTCTTGATGATAATATCGATGAAGATATGCTTGAAAATGACATTGATGACGATGATGATATCATCAATCTTTTCAACATTGTTTCTGAACCGGATGTTTATATAGATGTTGAGTTGGATGATCAAAAAGAAGATACAAAAGAAGGATGATACAAATTTTGCGTTGGTCAATGAGGTACGTAACTAGATATTTTAATTTGTATGAATTATTCTCTTTAAACAAATTTTTATGTGGCTTAATTAGATATTTTTAAGTTTTATTTCATTTTTGTTTTGGTACTTTCTATGCATGATTACTATGTTGATTTTGTTTATTTTATATTTTATAGATTGGGTATTGGGGAATTGAGAGTGATGTGAGGGGGGGGAGGGGACATATGATCTTCCACCTTCATGTGGTTGGCCTTGTTTAGTAGATAATAAATCATTCTCGAAACCAAGAGAAGTTCATTCATTCATCTTTATACTCAAAGATCACTCACAGACCCACTCTATATATCGACCCATGAGATTTCATACTTAAACAATGATTTCGTAATAATATTAATCTTTATGGAGAAAAATAGTACTTATATGAGAGAAAAAAAACAAATACATAAAATAACTTGAATCTTGTGCAATTAATCAAGTACTTATTTTATCAACATTAGTGTTCCATGCCATTGTTGTACTAGTAGATGCGGGGACGTGCATCTCGGTCGTATTTTAAAGGAAACAAATAAAATACATTGTACTAGGGCTAGATCAGTACATGATGGGAAATAGTAACCTGTGAATGGGTCCAACGTTGAAATTCTTGATGATACTTAGAACACATCACCAAAAGACTTCATCCTCCCTTGAAATTCAACCTTCTTTACTTCAGATTTCCTCTTAAATTCGACTTATATCTCCTTGTTCATTAACAAACTTGTGTGTGTTGAAAAATGAATGTATAATGAGATGTATTTATACCCTTTATGTCACTTCATTTTAACATTAGGGACAACATGTAGTTTATGCTTCAATTCGCATTGTCATCTTGAAAAAATCATTTCTCCTCAATCATGAGGATTCACGTGACGTGCCACATACCATCGGAAGTGGCATGACTTATACTATTCATCCATGGGTGTTGTACCTACATGTGTAATTTCCTTCATGTATATCTACTTCAATCAACTGTTGGTTCCAAAATCCAATGGCTAGGGTTGAAATCAATGACTACAACCAATGAATAGGTTTTACATCAATGACAACAAGCAATGTTCCAACAATCTCCCCCTTTGTCATTGATGGACACAATCATGCTCCCCCTGTTATCATGATACCAATTTATCTCCCCCTTTGACATCAATGGAAAAGGTTGGGGATGCTCCCCCTGATTTCAATGGCATAAGGTGACCTTATTCTTTGGGGTTTCTCCCCCTGAACATGTGGCACTCAATAATACTTCATCCTTAGTTTTTGTCTTCGTGACTTTTTCTTCCTTGGAATCCTTTTATGTGGCTTATGTCTTCTCTCTCTTCTTCATGTCTAGGATGTATAAGTTGTTCGGTTTTGTTTTTGCAGTTGCAACCAATCTTACTGAGTTATTTTCTCTAATTTTACATTTTTGGGAGTCAAACATAAGAGTGTATCCTTGATCACATACTTTGCTGACACTGAGGAGATTATGCTTCAGATCTTCAACCAATAGGACTTTTCCTACCTTTACATTTTCACTTCCAAGCTTTACAGTTTCTTTTCCAAGTATTTTGGTAGATGAGTCATCTCCAAATGCAATATTTCCACCCTTTTTCTTCAAGATAACAAATTTTCTTTCATCTTCGGTCATATGAGATGAGCACCCATTCTCTATGAACCATTCATCTTATTCTTTTCATTCTTTAGCGACCAATGCTATTCGACAGTTTTCATTGTGTGGAATTTCTTTCCTTTTCCATGTTGTAGTTGGTATAGGGACATTTGGCATAGGATTATCTTCCTTCATCTCTCTGCAATCTTGTGCTTTGTGATCAAGATTATTTCACTTGTACCATATACAAATAACGTCATTTATTCCTTTTCATGTCTATGTTATAGAGAATATAAAACATAAAAAATGTATCATCATTTTTTATTGTTTTGTTTATTATCTCATAGTATTAAAAAGAAATATATATGTTATATATGCAAGGTTCTAAGCTTGAACATCAAGTGTATTCAATCCCAAGCCTAGCACACA
>JASDQU010284260.1:0-13388 GCA_032191745.1 Picea mariana
ATGTTTTAGAAGAAGGAGCATTGTCCTCTCTATAGATGTTAGGATTGGTCCTTCTAGTAGCGATAGCCATATTTTTACTTTCAACATTTCTTGCCACCTTAAATGCATTCTCCAATGATTTGGTTTCCCAAAGGAGAACCTCATGTTGAATGTTATCCTTTAAAGTTTCTATGAATACATTAATCAAGTGCTCATTTGGAATATCAGTTACCTTTATATTCAATCTTTGGAATTTCTTAATGTGCTCGGTAACTGAACCCTTTTTCTTGAGATTTATCAATTGGCTAAAGAAGGTATTGCTCCTTGTATCCTCATAGTGTGCTATCATTTCTTCCATGAAAATTGTCTAAGTGATGAGTGATTTGTGAGAACAAAGCCATCGATACCATGCAAATTGATTAGGTTCTAAATATAAAGAATCTATTCATACATTTTGTGAATGTGGAACATTATGTAGATCAAAGAATTGCTCCATCTGAAGTATCCAAATTCTTAAACTCATACCCAAAATAATATAGACTGTCCACGATCCAATGAAACTGGTCCCACTCAATTTGGATACTCTAGGAATAAGTTATGATTGTTTTACCTGGAACACCTTCTTGAGACTAGTCAATAGGACTAGTCAAATATCCTATCTTACATAGAGTGTATCTACAAATTTAAGATGACCCAGAAGATGAAATTTTTACCACATATATCTTACTAATTTCTGTGAATTTGTTTCTGTAAAAATTTCATCTTCTGGGTCATCTTAAATTTGTAGATACACTCTATGTAAGATAGGATATTTGACTAGGCCTTCTTACTAATTTCTGTCAGGGTATGAAACATTACAGAAAAGGTTTTATAGCAAAAATTCCGCAATGAATCATTTCAGGATGATTCCTGAACCCTATCTTGTACAGGCTGTGTATCCGAAAGTATAAGGCCTCAGGATCTGAAATTGTAACCCAACGTACCTTGATCCATCTACTAAGTATTCTCCAATCAATTCCTTCTAAAATGTTGTATAAAAAATGTTATAGCAAAAATTCCAAGGTGTCTCAGATGTAGCAGCGAAACCCCAATACCTTGAGCTCTGATACCATATGTTAAGAACCAAATATCAATATAGCATAGAAAAATGTCAAAAAAAGTACTCAACACATTTAAAAAGAGATAATTTCAGATAATAAGCCTCATCGAGGGGGAAACCTCCTTTTACCCCACTTAAATGTTCAAGTACAAGATGATTCCAAATGAAAATGTCTCCTTGGTATATATAGGGAGACTAGGAGGTATAATTACAACTAATGGAATACAGATGACATAAATAAAATAACATTACTAATGTAATATGCCCCAATTAAGGGGTAATGAGACAATATTAGGGCTTAACATGAGAGGGCATTTTACAGATCGCAAAACTGGACACAAAATTTTGCAGATGAGCTATTATTTTCCCTCAATATTCAGAGATGCGAAGAAATATGTCCAGACTTGCGATAGTTGTCAACGGATGGGAAACCTAGGTCAGGCTGATGAAATGCCTTTGAAAGCACAAGTGGTTGCAAAACCATTTGAGAGATGCACACTAGACTTCGTTGGCCCCTTCAATCCAAAGTCAAATAAGAAGGCCTATATTCTAGTCGCAACGGATTACATGACTAAATGGGTAAAGGTAGAAGCCTTACTAAATGAAATAGAAGAAGTAATCATCAAATTACTTTTCAAATTATTCGTACGCTATGGACTACCAAGAGAGATAATTATTGATGGGGGGTCACAATTTACAGCTCATAGAATCACCACCACCCTAGATAATTATCATATCAAACACATAATTACTTCTCCATACCATCCACAAGCAAATGGGTAAGTGGAAAGCACCAATAAAGTCCTGGAGGCAATCCTGACAAAGACTGTCTCAATAAACAGACAAAATTGGGGTTCTGAGCTCCCAAATGCCTTATGGGCTTACCGCACAACATGGCGTAATACCACTGGCTACTCTCCTTATCATTTATTCTATGGCAAAGAAACCATATTCCCATCGAGTCTAAAATCAAGACTCTAGGGATGGCCCAAGAAATCGGACTGGATCTTACCAAAGAACATAAAAAATGCCTTCAACAAATCAACGAATTGGATAAAGCATGCTTGTCTACTGTAGAGCACACGACTGTTATTCAACAACAGAGAACGACCTGGCACGACAAGAATATCAAGAAAAAATCATTTAAAAAAGGTGACTGGATGCTCCTCTATGATTCCAGATTTCAGGATTTTCTGGGAAAATTACAGACATGGTGGCTAGGACCATACGAAATCAATGAAGTCCATGATAATGGCACAGTCACATTAAGCACCATCGACGGGTCTGGATCTCCATTTCGGGTCAATGGACATCAACTACGACTCCATCATCAGCTACCCTCAAAAGAATCTTTCTACCAAGAGGTAAGTAAGGACCCTACTGTTCAAATTTTGGCTGGATGGGAAGGTAATCCAGCCACCCCAACTCCATAAATGTTGAATTTTGTTGACACTGTACATACTGTATATAATTTTGTTTTCTGTAGATTTTATTTGGTTTTTTTTATTATTTTTGAAAGTCATTCGAGAAAATCAGAACTAGGGAGGATAACTGTAATGAACTCAATTGGCACTCTTTTCTATTCCGAACTCCTGCTTCATCTCATCACCCAAGCCCTGTCTTTCACAGAGAAATCAATGTGTCAAGATTCAACAGCAACAATTGGGCAACTATAATGAAATTCATAAMATTAGMAAACCATCCACTACTTAATTTTGAAATAAACCAACTCATAAATTAATTTAGATGATGAGGAATCAACCTTGAATTCAAGCAAAACACATTTCTAGGTTTCTAAAAATTACCTATTCAGATGGTTAAAAACGGAAAAATTGATGTTCCTTTTGCGTGCCYGCTGTTCCTTTGAATGGAACAATTGTTTTTYCTTTTGCACGCCTGTTGTTCCTTTGAATGAAACAATTGTTGTTCCTTTTGCACACCTGTTGTTCCTTTRAACGAAACAATTGTTGTTCCTTTGCGCATCTGTTGTTCCTTTGAACGAAACAATTGTCATTCCTTTTTGCACCCTTGTTGTTCCTTTRAATGGAACATTTGTCGTTCATTTTTCACACTCGCTGTTCCTTTTGCACACCTATTGTTCATTTTTTCGTTCCTTCCCTACATTGCTGATAAAACGCTAAACCTTTCCTTTGGGGTACAACTTTCACCAAATAATTTTCACCAGGATTATTTCTAATGATCTATCATTATTTTGTGGACTATCTCCCATACCTTATCAAATTGTTTTTTTGGATCACTTTCTTCGAAATATATTAAACCTTGTTCATAACCTGTAACCACCATAATTCATTTATTTTCCCTTATACATACAAATACACTTAAATGCTATCTCTCCTTTATAATTAATAAGGAGTCTGCGACACACTTTTACTTGGCATCCTTACACTTCTTCATGCCATCCCTTACTCTTAAGGAGTAGATGAGCCTCCCTTCATACACTTAAAAAAAAAATCATTAAAATTTATTTCTTTTCCCACAAAGAATAGGGGGTCTCATCATGAGCCAACCTACCATGATCATTGGATACTAACCTAAGTGACATTCCCACTATGGCTACCACACTAGGGCAATGGCCTTTGACATTTTCTTTTTTCAAAGGACAAGAGGTCTCATCACGAGCTGACTTGTTCACTTAAGTTACACTCTAGTGAGTGGAATTATCATCATCTGGACACCAAACCAGGATAATGGTCTTTTACGGGAAAAACTTAAATAAATTTAAAAAATAAAAAAATAAAAAAATAAATATTATTTTTCAAAAAGAATAGGGGGTCTCATCACGAGCCAACCTACCACGATCATAGGATAATAACCTAAGTGACATTTCCACTATGGCTACCACACTAGGGCAATGGCCTTTGACATTTTCTAGTCAAAGGATAAGGGGTCTCATCACAAGTCGGCTTGTTCACCTAAGTTACAATCTAATGAGTGGCATTATCACCATCTGGCTACCAAACTAGGATAATGGTCTTTTTGCAAAAGACGATTCAAATAATTATCAAGGATACAGGCTCATCTAAGGGTTAAAAGGAAATCCCGTCGAGGCTATGGATGCCTGTTGGCAACAGTGGCTCTGCCCGTGGTATGGAATTTTACCTTAAACGCCAAGTTTCTATGTGTCTCTAGATTTCCTTCACTCAATAACGTGGCTATCATTTCGGTTGTATTCAATAAAATGGAAAAGTAACAACATTATGATATGTTGGATATTATTTAAATGAAGAGATTTAATTTATTTGGTGTATGTATCCTTAAAGCATTCTTGTGATTATAGGTATATTTCAATTCCACAAAAGAGGACTAACGTTTAATGATTACCGTTAAAATATGTTGTTTGAAAATAAATCATTGATCCCCATTGGCGGCGGCAATACAATCATTACTTCTCACCATCAATACCTACACTCATTACTTTCCCCTACACTGATGGTTGAGGTCGACCTTTATGTTAATGAGGGGAGTGGACACTTGACATGCTTCTCGATAAAGATAGTAATGACTGTAATAAATACCCACATTTGTAAACATTTGTTGTCTCTGATATTTTTTATTTTCAGTAATTTTTCCTCCAAGTTGGTCTAACCAAGTATGCTACTAGGAATGATAGTCGTCCACATTTTCTCACAAAATGGGTGGTAAATGTGTGTGCAGGGAGCCAACTTTACTATAGGTTACAAATCAGGCAAGAGACATCCTGCACCCGCTGGGGTGGATGGAGTACTTCAATCGTCTACAAGGATATGACACAAATGTCACGCTTGAATTCTTTCCGAATCTACAGGGAGAAATCTCTATGGTGTGAGGCATACAAATCTCAGTCACCCCGAAAATCTTAGTAGAGGTCACAGGCCTCCCTAACATGGGCATTTAGTGGACAAGAAGATACACAACACTGAAGGAAGCTGTGGAAACTTTCACAGACCCTGGGGAAGAATTGGATAAGAAGGGAAATGGACTTAATCCCAGTACCCTCAGAGAACCATGGAAGGAATTGGTAGGGATAATTCAGTGGTACATCACCTGTGATGGACGATATGATGTAATTCAACCTCGCCACCTCAAATTGTTGGCAGCTTTAAAACAATGGTTAGTACTTATTCTACCTTTCTTTTTGAATGCCATATTACATGAGGTTGCCTTAAGAACACAAAAATCCAAGGACCCTATTACTATTATCAATCACTATAGATTAGTTAAATTGATAAAAAATAAAGCACTGAGTCAAACTCAATTGACTTGGGATAACCTGATTGAGTCCAATAGGCCTGCACACCTTGAGCAGCCTGAATTATGCCATGAAGAACCACCACAGGAAATTGAAGATAGACAGGTAGAGGAGACTACTACCCAAAGAGAAATCCCATATCCTCAAACTGAAGCTGAGGTAGACCCTACCCAAATCACAGAGGCCCAGACCTCACAAACACAGGCATTAATGAAAAAGAGGAATAGAGCAACAACTTCCCCTAAAACCATCATTCATACAAGGAGAAGAAGAAGACGAATTCAAGAAACAATTCAGGGTACAAAAAAATAGACTGAAGAACTTCAGAATTCTATAGAACAGTCTCCACGTGAGAATTCTCAAGAAATTGGGCAAGTAGAATAGACCTCACAAAGGAATGATCAGGAAGACACCCAACCGAAATTAGAGCATCTAACAGAACAATATATGAAGAGCTATGAGGTATAAATAGCCCAAGTTTTGGGAAGCTTGGGAACCTCAATTGACAGAGGCACAAATAATCCAGAAAAATGCCCAGAACAAGCCTCCTCTTCAAAATAAGTTGAATATTTTCCTGATATTAAAATGTCTTTTCCAGAGGACACAACACAGGAAGAACCTCATTTTGAAACAAGAAGCCCTCTTGGATAGAGAAAACATTTGGAAGGAACAACCATCTGTTGGCCAGAATGAAGAAGACCTTGAGGCCTCTCATAAACAAAAATCAGCCAAGAGCCATAAGAAAATTAGAAAGTTAAAAAAAGAAAACAATTTGTTGAAGAAAAAGGCTAAGAAGGTTGAAGTATTAAAGCTGAAGGTGGTTAAACTCAAGGAAATTATTAAGGAATTGAGTAAATAGTTAGAACAAGAAGATAAGGCCCACAAAAGAAAGAAGAACAAAAGGGATAGAGTGCAAGGAAGAAACCCTCTTCCTAAAGAAGCATTCAATACAAACTTTGTACGGATATAGACAGACCCTGAAGAAATAGTAGTAGAAGAAACAATAGCTTAGAATTAGGAAGCAATTCCTTTAGAAACACAAGAAAATATGACAGCTACATAAGCAATTGATGTTGAGGTGCAGACAAACACCCTGATATTAGAAGAAATATCTCAACTCCTTGAGCATAATGCTACCATCAAGATATTGGAGGAAGAATTGATGCAGTCTCAACAAACCCTGGTTCAAAACAGAAATGAATTACTGACTATGGTAGAGAACCAAGCACTCCAGTCCCAGAAACAAAGTGCTATTGTGAACAAACTAGAAGCAGAGCATACACAGGTCCAACAAGCATTAACTCAATCCAGGGAAGAGATGGGCACTATGGAAGAACACCAAGCATCCCAATCTCAAGCACAGGGTGTCACCATTGATAAACTAAAGGCAGATATGGGACAAGCCTAGCGAGCATTGGCTCAACACCAAGATGAGATGGTCACTAGGGATGAACATCAAAAGATTGTTGAACAACTGAAGGACATGATAGCAATAGAGAGTGAGACCTATGCTGCACTCACCAGAGCCCAAGGGAAGATAAAAAAGGTACTAACCCAATTAGAAAAAGATTTGGAGCAAATCAAAGAAATTTGTGATGTCTACTATGATGCTATTAATTGCAGAGCCCCTACCACCAATTACACTTTATTCTTGCTGGAACAATATCTGTTATTAAGAGTGAAGGCCATCAGAGCAGTTAAACCTATTTCATTTTCCACTGTACCTGAGTTTATTTCATGTTTCAGAGAGCAGGATGAAAAGGTACAATACTTTTTGAGTGAATTGTACTTTCATAATTTCATTTTGGAAGAAAAAAGGGAAGATAACCCTGGCCCATTCATAGATGACATACAGTTTCAGGCATTTCTGTCATTTACTCAAAACCAAGTCATATGGTGTAAACCTCATAAAACCTTCCTAAAGAGGGAAGCTAGGCTAGATCTCTGGGTTAGGGGAGAACCTTCAAAGTCCTTTTCAGCCATTATGCGACATAAAACCTTTATTAAAAGAGGGGGGGTCATAGACTCCTTAGGCCCTATCCATCTATAGGTTATGCGTTCAGATATCACTCGTTTTAGGGAGCTTAAAAAGGAAGCTCTTGTTGCCTCTAAACTGATATGGGATGCATCCTCCAGTGAAGTAAAGAGTAGGGAGCCCTTTGGGTACAGGAATTTCTTTGCAACTACCTACAGAATAGAGAGGTATTCTAGATTTCTCCAAAAGGAAGGTCCTGCTTGGATTGGGTGTAGATATAATCCCCCTATCATCTGGTTCCCTCTAGAAAGTTACCAAAAATATTATCAAATTAACAAGAAAACGGAGGATGTTGCTTTTGGAGAACTCAAAAGAAGCAATGGGTTCATAAGGCCTAGTGAACCAACCTTTCCACCTTAAAACATTATTGCTTTACATGTAAGATCTCAGCTTGCATGAGGACATGCAAGAAGGTAAGCTGGGGGGTATGTTAGGTTATGAAAAAGGTATAAATATCTTCCTTTTTCCCACATTTCATGATATCATATTGATTGACTTTTTGATTATTTAGAAGCAAATAGAATAGAAAATGAATAATATACTCTTTAGCGTTATTGTTGAAGTTAGATTACATAGATCCTAAAATATGATTGAAATTGTCTGGTTTTATTATAGGATTGGTTAAATATTGTCAAACCCAAGATAGAAAAGGAAATATTTAAGATGCGCAAGCTATTGGAGGTTGAAGACTTTATGGCGCAAGGTAGTTTTGAAGATGATCGAGTTTCTTATATTGTAACTTTATAATAGTAAAGAAATCCTGAGGATATCTTGAATCTCAGGATAGCTTAATTTACCCAGATTATTGTAATATATAAGGGGTAAATAGATCTTGAAAAGATATAGAAGAATTGCATCCAAGAACTCAGAACTTAGAATTGCTATGCGTTAGTAGTTTTTGTAAAATGTTGTACCAGCTATGAAATTAATAAAAGATTTGAGCGGTTTTACCATTTCTATATACTGAATTTCAAATAGTAGTGCTTCTACGGACCAAGGGCCCAGCCTGAAGGAGCTACTGTTCGACCTGTAATTGTATCAGTTCAATTTTTGTTTTGTGATTCGATTCTCTTTTAGAGTAGTTAAATGAATGCATAAGTGTGTTGATGATTTCATGTCAATTGCTAGAGATAGATGTTTCCTTAAGCATTAGATGATTGTTGTTCCAATTCCCATTACTGAGATTTGATGCGTGATAGTTCCTCATAAGTTCACACTTGTTGTTCCTTTTACTTAGTTCACACTTGTTGTTCCTTTTACTTAGTTTACATTTTCTATTCCTTTCTGTTAGAATATAGTTGTTCTTCCTTTCAATAGAAATACGATTGTTGTCTCTTTTCAACTAGATTACAGTCTCTGTTTCTTTCCATAGATAGAGTAATTCACCTTTTTCTTTCTAGCAATTTGATTCATAATAATAGTCATTTCTGCAAGTCTTTATTTAGATTCAATTACTGCTCTTAAAATGAATTCAATAGATTAATTAGTTCCTTTCCATTACACAACTTTAGATTTCAATTTCTAGAATATTTAATGAATGTTTGAGGAACTTGATTGTTGATAAACTCATATTTGTTTTCACTACACGATTTTAGCCTCTACGAGCTATCTGCATAGACTTTGCTGATAATCTTTGAGATAAAAGACGAATCCTCGGGTTGATAAATTAATGTTAAACTAAGGTTGTTTTTAGACATCATTAGAGCCCAACAACAAGAAGTTACAATTCAGCCCCATTGCAATGAATATTTATGATATTTTTGGTAAATTTGACCCCAATGGAATAATCATTAAAAATTAAATTGAATTTTATTTGGGTCAAGTCATCCCTAAAAAGAGGGTGTCGGATCTAGTATAAATAAGTCACCTAGGAGTTCATTTGTGACATTACCCCAAGTTATTTTTATTTGAGGTAACCAAGGATATTTGAGGTGAATTTTAGAGGGAATATGAAGTGAAGAAGTGTGAAATTCCAAGGGAATATGAAGTTTTGTGATGGTGTGTTCTAAGGTATGTTATTTAAACGTCATCTTACCATTTTTTCTATGACCATTTTTCTAGGATTATTCAGATAATGAAACTTGGAGGATGTTGAGAACACATATCAAGGTATATGGGGTAAACGTTTTAGTTTTAGTGTCTTTTTACTTTTGGACATGCACTCTATGGAAGATAGGGTTTTTTACTAGTCCTGAAACTATTCTCAAACGGGTGTTCCAGGTAAAAAAGTCATAACTTATTCGTAAAGGATCCAAACTATGTGAGACAAATTGTATTGGAAGGAAAATAGTCTATAGTATCTTGTGTGTGATTTTTAGAATCATATACCAAATATTGATCATGTGGCATGTTGTAAACTTTTTCTTTCTAGAATACGAAAAAATTTAGCAAGGTTTGTCGTTTTCTCTATAACTTATATTTTGAGAAGTTTCAAACCCTGAAATTTTAAGGAGATGGAAAAAAGATCTCATAGTATCTGTGGTTAAAATTATAGACATTGGTTTGCAATAATTTTGGAGACATTTGTTATACAAATAGGATCGCGGAGCAATAAAATAAACAAATGTGAAAATAAAACATAGAATATACACAATACAATAGAGACATTGATATACATGGTTCACCTAGTGTGGGATACGTCCACCAGAGAAATTGTCAGGCCCTTCCTTTATTATTATCCAACAAATGAAGGGTACAACCTTACAACAAACCCGCTACAACTTCCTCTTCTTTCTCTCACAGTCTCTTATCTCAAAATACAATATTCGCAATGATCCATAGCCTAATACATTTCCCTCATAAAAGAGGGTTTCCTTCTAGGGAAAAAATCCCTAACATAAATTCTACTGTCAAATATACGACCTTATAATTAATGATCCATATTTACAATGAAATTACAATATACATTTACAATGAAATTTCCTTCCTGGGCTTCGCCCTTAGACCCCGTAGAGGGGGTAACCCCCCTTTGGACTCCCCCACATGGAAGAGTGTACATTATTATGGGGTGTAAAGTATTCATGGGGTATAAACATGACTAAAAACAAATACCTATGAATCAAGAAGATAATCAGGCTCCACAACCAACAATCTCCCACTTGGAGACTGATCTCAACAACTCCACCGTTGTTGTATATGTTAGACTATGATCCTTCTTGGACCTAACAAATTTCTCATCTTCATATTCATTCTTGAATACCAACTAAAACTGAGCAGAAACTCAATTTCTTTCTGGTTACTCCCTTTCTTAATATGTCTGTAGGATTCTGGCTAGTGTGTATCTTTTCCAACTTCAAATGTCCATATTCCAAGACACATCGTATGAAATGGTACCTGATATGTATATTATTAGTATTTGAATGGAAGTTTGAGTTCTTTGCAAGATGAATGACACTCTCACTGTCACAGTACAACCTGTTATTCTCCTTCTTATTTCCCAATTCCTTCATAAAGCTCTTTAACCAAATCATTTCTTTACTAGCCTCTGTAGCAGCAACATACTTTGCCTCTGTTGTTGAAAGTGAAACAACCTTTTGCAGTTTTGAAATCCAACTTATTGTTGTTCCACCTACAATAAAAACATACCATGTGGTGCTCCTCTTGCTATCTTTATCACCTGCCATATCTAAATCAACATATCCCTGTAGAACAGTTTATGAACCTCCATAACATAATGCATGAGTAGCAGTATCTACCAAATACCTAAGAATCCAATTTATTGTCTCCCAATGTTATTTACCTAGATTGTTCATATACCTTCTCAAAACTCCCACTTCATGTGCAATATCTGGTCTTATGAAAACCATCGCATACATCAAGCTGCCAACTGTTGATGAATAAGGGACTCTGAACATGTATTCTATCTCCTCCTGTGTCTTGGGACACATTTCCTTAGTTAATTTGAAATGGCTAGCCAAATGTGTACTAACTGGTTTTTCATTCTGCATTGTAAACCTCTCCAACACCTTCTCTATGTACTCACCTTGAGACAATGTCAATTTGTGATTTTTTGTCTCTTGTTATTCTCATACCAAGGATTTTCTTTGCAACACCCAAATCCTTCATTGAAAATGAATTATCTAATTTATTCTTGAGCATATTTATATCCTGCATATTAGAACCTGCAACAAGCATGACATCTACATACAATAGCAAGATAGTATAGCTTCCATTTTCTAGCTTTTTAAAATAAACACAGTGATCAGAATGACATCTATTATAACCCTGTTCTATCATAAACTTGTCAAACTTCAAATACCACTTCCTTGGAGATCTCTTTAGGCCATAAAATCTCTTCTTCAACCTGCATACCAAATTATCTTTCCCTTTGACCTCATACCCCTATGATTGTTGCATATAAATCTCTTCCTCCAAATCCGCATGGAGAAAAGTTGTTTTTACATCTAACTGTTCAAGATGCAAATATTTTACTACCACAAGACTTAAAATAGTCCTAATTGAAGTCATTTTAATAACATGAGACAATATTTCATCAAAATATATACCTTTCTTTTGTGCAAACCCCTTTACAACAAGTCTAGCCATGTACCACTTTTTGCCTCCATCTTCTTACTTCAACTTGTAAACCCATTTATTTTGTAATGTTATTTTACTGTAGGAAATTGAACCAAATCCAAAGTCCGGTTATTTACTAGGGAATCCATTTCCTATTTCATTCCTTGCTCCCACTTCCTTTTGGTGTCTACCTACATTGCCTCTTTATAATATTTCGGTTCACCAGAATCAGTCAACAATAAATAATACAATGAAGGAGAGTATCGTTCAGGGGGTATCCTTAACCTGGTAGATATTCTAACAACACTTGCAGGAGTTTGAGGTACTCGTTGATCATGTTGTTGTACATTTTGATTTTCTGGTACCTTTATAGTTCCTTTTCCATTGATCTCATCAAGCACTATGTATTCTGGCTTTTCTTTTTCCTGTTTCTTTCCCTGTAATTGATCTTTGTACATGACCTTCTCATTGAATATGACATCTCTAATCCTCATGATTTTTTTATTTTCATAATCCCATAAGCGACAACCAAAATCATTAACACTGTATCCAATAAAGTTATACACTTGGATTTTTCCTCAAGCTTTGCTCAATTTTCTTTATCAATATGGACAAATGATTCACAACTGAAAGTCTTCAAAAAAGAATAGTTTACCTTTTTACCTGTCCATGCCTCCTCTGGAATTATACCATCCAAAGAGCTTGAAGGTCCTCTGTTTATTAACTAAACAAAAGTATCTACAACATCTTCCCAGAACTGTAAGGGAAAACCATCATGCAATCTCATAGTCCTTGCAAGCTCCATGATTGTCTTGTTCATCCTTTCTGACATACCATTTTCTTGTGGTGTTCTTGGAACTATCTTCTCTCTATGAATCCTATGCTATGAACAGTAATAATCAAACAAATTGCTACAATATTCATCTCCATTGTCTGATTTGAGACACTTCAACCTTTTTCCTATCTCATTCTCAACCAAAGCTTTCCATTTCTTAAAAGTATCAAAAACATCAGATTTTTGTTTAATGCAATAGACCCGAGTTTTTCTAGTTGCATCATCAATAAAAGTAACATAATATTGAGATCCACCAAGATATGATACATGAGTTGGTCCCCATACATATGTATGCACAATACCTAACCTTTCACTCTCCTTTTTTTCTGACTCTGAGAAATGTGACCCTCTTTTGTTTTCCATAAACACAATTCTCACATAAATTCAAATCAATTTGTTTATGATCTGGCAACAAATTTCTTTTGTGAAGTATCTACATCCCCTTCTAACTCATGTGTCCAATCCTATGATGCCACAGTGTTGTATCCACTCCTGCAGAATCTAAAGAGATAGAAGAGTTAGTATTAACAGTACATAAATACAATCTACCTACATTCTCTCCTTTTTCTATCACCAATGATCCTTTGATGACCTTCCACACCTTAACTGTAAATATGGATATACAACCTTCACTTGCCAACTTCCCTATTGAAATTATATTTTTCCTTATATATGG
>JASDQU010284261.1:0-13959 GCA_032191745.1 Picea mariana
GCAAAGAGTATTCTTAATATTTTTGATATATTATTTATAGGATCAATCCCCATTGTGGATTGATCATGTCGGTTATTGTAATAGGACCAAATCCCCTTTTGCGGATTGGTCAACAGACAATTATAATAGGCAGAATAAGAAGTCGGCCCCAGCAGTTAATAAGAAGACCCAAAAATATAATAAAGGTGGGTTTACCCACCCAGTTAGAGAAGTCATCCCTGCCAGTGAAGAGACACTTCACACGTGACAGACTTGTATAAATAAAGGAGGCTAGCGCCTCACTTGGATATAACTCACTTGCTCAGTTTGAGAGACAAGCTTTGATTTGTTACCGGCAAAGGAGAGAGAGAGTGGCGCATATCTTGGAGAGGACTTTTTGTTTTAGCATAGAGATCTCTTGGCATTGTATTGGCTATCTATATTAAGGAAGTTTTGCTGGGTTTTCTTCCCCTAGAGGGTTTCCCAGGATAGATGTTGTGTCTCTTGTGATTGTGTATTTCTCAATGATCTTGGATTATGCTATTGTTATCTAATGAAATGCAAACATCTATAATAATGGCTTAAACATTAACAGCTTCCCCAAGGTACATGTGTTGTGATCTTGCATGCTGGTAATTCTCTATGGTTTTTACTGTTCCGTTTTGATTATGTATTAAAAATCTAAGTTAAAAGTACAGTCAGAAGTAAAAGAAACTTACAGTATTGAATCAAGCTTAAAATTTAACAATTTTACTATGCACTCTATGAATGAATTAACTTGTTATGACTATTGTGAAATTTACCCCTGCTTAAACAATTGTATGCTTCCACTATTACATTGTTGGCTTGTCTTGCAACAACTGTAGAGCGCTATTTCATTTTGACCAATTATCACCTTGTTGTAGCTCAGCCCAAGTCACGTTGTTGGACCAATCCCGACAGATTAAAGGATAGCGCATCTACCAATCCATCTTCTTGGCAACCATATCACTAGTATCAGAGTGATATGTTGTAGTGTACAACTTTATTGTAATTGTAGGTGATTTGTTCAAGCTTCAATAGCCCTAATTGGTCAAATGAAGAAGGGTAGAGGTAAACGACCCAACAAGGGTAAGGGAAAGAGTGAGGAGCCAACCTCACAACCAGGGAATAATGACTTGAGTAAAATCAAGTGCTCATATGTCATAAGAACGACCATTATGCATCACAGAGTCCGGAGCAGGAGAAGGGTAAAGGGAAGCAACATCACCAGGTAGTAGCCTTAGCTGAAACTCAGATGAGCGAGTTTGCCTCTAGGTTCGAGAAAGATTTCTCGATGGTATCTTGCCTCTTCTAGCACAGTTTCGAAGAACACATGGTATGTGGATAATGGAGCATCGAGGCATATGCTATCAACCCGAGAACTATTTTCAAGTCTAATAGAACATGTCACAAGAGTTCAAGTCAAGTTTGGTGATGATGCCAAGTATCTAGTAGCAGGAGTTGGTACGATTCCTTTCCTATTCCATTCAGGTAACTCTTTAGACTTTGATGATGTGTTATTCGTTCTAGGTATCAGGAAGAATTTGCTTTCACTTTTGGTTATGGAAGATAAGGGCTTTGTAGTAGAGTTCAAGAATCAACAAGTCCTCATCAGATTGAAAGATTCTAGCCCAACAACAACTTAGGTGATTGGGGTTATGGAAGGCAATTTCTACAGGTTACAAGGTGAACCTATTCAAGCCCTAGTTCATAACATAGACAACTTGTGCGAGTTGTGGCACCTGCATCACAAGGCGTTGCCTATTCCGAGGGAGATAGTCACAGGTCTTCCAGATTTTAGTGTTGAGCAACAGGGTATATGTAGAGGGTGCACGCTTGGCAAGGATGCCAAGGCTGCTTTCCCAAGCAGTGAGCACAGGTCTAAGGGGATCCTAGATCTGGTGCATTCGGATGTTTGTGGACCGATGTCTGTAGCATCCATCACAGAAAGAATGTACTATGTTTCCTTCTACGATGATTTCTCTCGCAAAACTTGGATCTACTTCCTAAAGACTAAGGATGAAGTCTTTAGCAGGTTTCAGGAGTTCAAAGCTCTTGTTGAGAACCAGATGAGGAAGAAGATCAATGTTTTGAGATTGGACAATGGGGGTGAGTATACCTCCAAGGAGTTCGAGGGTTTCTGCAAGGAGGTAGGGATCAAGAGGGAGTTGACTGTTTTGTACAACCCACAACAGAATAGAGTTGTAGAGCGGAAGAATCAATCCATCATAGGGGTTGCTAAGGCCATGATTCATGAGCAGGACTTGTCGATATTTCGTTGGGAAGAAGCATGCGACACAACAGTCTACATCCAAAACAGGTGTCTGTAAAGGATCTTGGAGGACAAGACACTAGAGGAGGCATTCACTAGTGTGAAACCGGAGGTGAGTCATTTTCGCATTTTGGTTGTCCAGTTTATATTCATGTACATGTCGAGAAGAGGACTAAGTTGGAGCCCTCCAACAGGAAGGGTTTGTTTGTGGGTTACAGTAAAACTTCAAAGGCCTACGGGGTCTTCATTCCAGGAAGTCTCATGAGCTTATTCCAGTGACAGAGGACGAGGAGCAGGAAGTTTTGAAGGTTGAGCCTGGGTCACCAACAACTTCTAGTTTAGGGCAACAACCTTTAGGTGAGGAGGAGCCATTGGCTCCTTCCAGTTTTGTCAGGAGACCTCGATGGTTCACTCAGACATTGAGGGATGCTTAGGAGTACATTGAGGCTCATAGGAGCACATTTTGGGAGAGTAGACCTCTGAAGAAGTTTTCAAAGTACATGGCATTGAAGAGCAACATCATAGATTCCGAGCCTTCCAGCTATTGGGAGGTAACAGAGTAGCAGGTATGGCAGGATGCCATGGTGGAGTAGTACATGTCCATCATGAAGAATGATGTATGGGACATTGTGCCAAGACCATAGGGGAAGTCAGTGGTCAGTTCCATGTGGCTCTACAAGATTAAGCATGTTGCAGATGGCAACATCGAGAAGTACAAAGCAAGGTTTGTGGCGAGAGGGTTCTCCCAAAAGGAGGGAGTGGACTACGAGGAGACTTTCGCTCCAGTCGCCATGTACACTTCCATTAGAGAAGTGATGTTGTTAGTCTCCATTATGGGATGGAGGATACATTAGATGGATGTCAAGACAACTTTCTTCAATGGGATAATTGAGGAAGAAGTGTACATAGAGCAGCCTTAGGGATTTGAGATCAGTGGGATGAAGTCCCATGTTTGCAGGATGAAAAAGGCCTTGTATGGACTCAAGCAGGCATTGAGAGCATGGTATTCCAGGATTGATGGATACCTGTGTTGAAATAATGTAACTGCGAAGAGCATTCTTATTATTATTATTATTTTATTATTAGGATTAATCCCCATTGTGGATTAATCATGTCGGTAATTGTATAATATTTTATTATTAGGATTAATCCCCATTGTGGATTAATCATGTCGGTAATTGTATAATATTTTATTATTAGGATTAATCCCCATTGTGGATTAATCATGTCGGTAATTGTATAAGGACCAAATCCCCTTTTGCGGATTGGTCATCGGACAATTATAAAGGGCAGAATAAGAAGTCGTCCCTAGCAGTTATTATTGAAGACCCAGAATTAATTAAAGGTGGGTTTACCCACCCAGAGTGAGAGGTTGGCCCTGCCAGTGAAACCCTTTCACACGTGCCAGTCTTGTATAAATAAGAGGCTAGCGCCTCACTTCTAACACACAACTCACTTGCTCATTCTCTTATGAGGCAAGCTGCAATTACCAGTTGGAGAGAGGGAGAAGAGTGGCGCATCTTTTGGGGAGGACTATCTGTATTGGTTTGAGTTATCTCTTGAACATTGTATTAGCAATTTATGATAAGGAAGCTTTTGCTGGGTTTTCTTCCCCTAGAGGGTTTCCCAGGGTAAATGTTGTGTCTCTTGTGAATGTGTATTTCTCAGTGATCTTGTTCTTATGATGCTCTTATCTATTGAAATGCAAAGAACTATAATAATGGCATAAACATTAACAACCTGCAGAGTATGGGCTTCACCAAAAATGAAGTAGATCCCAACTTATATTTTATATTTGTTGAGGAAGATTTGCTCATTTTGGTGTTGTATGTAGTTGATTTGTTCCTTACAGGATCAAAGAAGCTCAGGGTGCAAGGCAGATATGGCAGTTGATTTTGAGATGAAGGACATTGGCATGATGCATTACTTCTTGGTGTTGGAGGTTTGGCAGAGACCAGGGGAGATTTTCCTTGGGTAGGGTAAGTATGCAGCTGAGATCCTGAAGAGATTTCAAATGGAGGACTGCAAACTCATGATCATGCTTATGATCACTAATCTGAAAAAGGTTACTACTTCAGATTTAGATATGGTGGATCCTGTTGATGTTTTTGGTAACTGTGGGAGGTATTCACCTCCAAGAGACCTCCTATAGATTGATATCCTGAGAAGAGAAAACCCCTCTCTAGCAACGAGAGACAAGGGCATAAGTCGGCCCTATTATGAAAATAACTTGTATGTAACAAAAGTAAAGTCGACCCTACAGAGAAAAATTATAATGGGAAATTATAATTTCTAGAAGGAGAAGTCGGCCCTAAAAGTTCAGTGACGAATTAGTATAAATACAGGTCAAGCCTTCCTCATTTGATACACAACAACTCGCCCTCCTAACACATCTGAGGCAGCCGCATGAGTACTAGTCTGAGGCAACAAAATGAGGCCTGATATGAGGCATTTCTGAGACCGCAGATTGGACACATCTGTAACAACACATATCTTTGTATTTGGGTGACTTTCTCTTGGATATCATTCTGTAGCAGGTCTCCTGCTCTGCTCGGGGGTGGCACTTGAGGATGCCTATGGTTGGGTGGTAATGAAGAGCATTACCTATGGTTAAACGAGCAAACCCAATTTTTGTGTTATCTGTGCTTGGTTATTCTTCTTGAGGTCCTAATTATTTACTACAGTTAGTCTAGCATTAAAATTTAACATGGTATCAGAGCAGTTCCTGTAAGATGACCATTGCACATCAGTTAAGTGCTGTTGTGATCCTATTGCAGGTATAGAAGAAGGGCCAAGCCTCCATAACAAGCTTGCAATGAAATCTAAAGACTGGTCGCAGGCCTACTAGCCTTGGCCGAGCCTTTGTTGAGGGTTTTAACTTTTGACTGTTGACCATAGTTAGAAGGTGCATTGCTGCAAACTCATTCTTTTATTCTAAACATACTCCAGGTTTTTGAACCTCCTTTCTTGTCATAAGACAAGACTGCGAATCATGTATTGGAATGCACAATAAAAATCGGGATGATTCTCAGACAATACCAGCAGAAGCACATTAATTCTATGGAATGCAGGGCATTCTTGATGAACATACTGAGGGGCACACAAACATATTCTTGTCACAATGTCATGTATTGAAGGAACAAGATTCTGATAAGATGTTGAATACTTGTGCAAAAGAGCTGTCTTGTAGAGGAAGTTGAAGTGGTGAAGCAGACCTTGATGTAGCCAATGTACAGGATGAATGGAATCTCTATCAAGGTCCTTGTCCGTCAGTCAACTGTGGTCCAACCTCTTCTACAAAAGATGATAACAAATTAAGTGCTGATTTCTTGGTCTAAGAGCAGTAAGAGTGAACCAAATCTAGGTCAAGTTTGAGGCCTTCCATTGGCACGAAATTCAGAAGAAAAATTGCAGCACTTCAGTGCAGTTTGAAGGCCAAGCTTATGAAGAGGAAAAGGACAGACCTATAGCTGATTGCAGAGGTAGAAAAAGGGGTGATCCCTGAACTGTTTGAAGCAATTTTGCTGAGACGTAGCAAGGCGGATTTGAGGTTTCCTAAGGCAGGTTCAAGACCCAGATCCAAGGTAGAAGTCCCTGAGGCAATTAAGACCAAGTATGGTGTAGCCATCCACAACAATTCTCAAAGCATATAAGATGAAGTTGCACCAGAACCGGATGACGTTACAATTTAAGAGGTATGCACTTTTATATATATTTTATAATTATCATGAAGGTGCTTGCAGGAGAAGGGACCTTTTGCTGCAATCATGGATCCAGAGGGATCTCAAGTGCATTCAGAGGAACAACACATTGGAAGTGAAGACTCCAGGTTTAATTGTTTTTAATTATCATGCCTCTAACCTACATTTCTAGTTTGCTACATTACAAGTAGGTGTTGTAGCTGTGCCAACAATCCTTAAATTGCTTTGAAAGTTATGATACTAGAGATGTACTTGTTGATCTCCCCTCTAGGAGATATTCTTGTCTCGTTATTTGTCCTGGACAGGTCATTTTGTTAATCTCCATGAAGGTTGCCATGGAGATGTTGTTTCCTTTTTCTTTTTGTTTCTTGTTCCGGGCAGGTTACAACAAAGACATGTCACTAGTGATAGCCCTTGAGAGGGAGCCATAGTGACGGTTGTAGAAGACAACATATTAGATGGTCTCTAGTTTGAGACATGACATAGTCTGACCAGATTGACAGTTCTACCAGTCCAAATCTTGTCACATGATTCCATCTGGTTGAGCAAGTGATGGCATAAAAGACTTTCTCATTTACATTACAGAGCTCTTCCCGCCTTGGGAAGGTGGTGACATGTCTTCTAGATCTTCGTGTAGAGCACGATGGCACTTGTAGAGGTTGTGGGGTCCTTTTCGAGCAGTGACAACAGATCCAAGGGGATCTTGGACTTGATGCATTCAAATTTATGTGGACCCATGACAATTGTTTCCTTTGAAGAGGAGATATCCTTTTGGAGATCTAGGGGATCTCATATGGAGATTGACATGAAGGCAGGAGGAGATGATGACTTCTCCCCCTCATCCTTCAACAATTCAGAGGGAGCTAGTTGAGCCCGTCAATCCAGATAATCCAGTTGATAATCCTAGAGATATTACAGTAGGCCGGAAGAGGCTTGTGTGGGCTCATGAGACTTTGCAGGAGGCAAAAGGACATGCAACTCCCGTTGTACTTTTCGAGAGAGCCAAAGACCACAGAGACATTCGGGCTGTGCTGCAGCTATGAGCCACATCATTGATTCTTGAGCCTTCCTGTTGTAAGGAAGCATCTAGTTAGCAGATATGGAGAGAAGCCATGATGGAGGAGTATTAGTCCATCGTGAAGAATGATGTGTGGGATACTGTTCCGAGACCATAAGGGAAGTCTGTGGTGACTTCCAAGTGGATCTATAAAGATCAAACATGCAGCTGACGGGAGCATCGAGAAGCACAAAACGAGATTTGTTGCCAACGGATTCTCTCAGGTGGAGGGAATAGATTATGAGGAGACATTTGCTTCTGTTGCTCGATATATTTCCATCCAGACGATCATTGCCCTTGCAATAGCCATGGGATGGAGATTACATCAGATGGATGAGAAGACAACCTTTCTCAATTAAGAGATTGAGAAAGAAGTGTACATCGAGCAACCAGTTGGTTTCGTGATACATGAGAAGGAGTCTCATGCGTGCAGATCGAATAAGGCTCTGTATGGACTTATTCAGGCACCTCGAGCTTGGTATACGAGGATTGATGGATATGTCTTGAGATATGTCTCCAATATTGACACAAGATTACATGGATATGATGACTCTGATGAGGCAAGGAGCACTGTAGAACACCTCTAGGTGTTGCTTTACCTTGGCATCTGCCATGGCTTCCTGGCGTAGCAGGAAATGGACTTCTATGCCTTGAGTAGCACAGAAACAGATAGTATTGTGGATGGTAGTTCGCGAAGCAGTGTGGCTTCGCAAGCTATTTACAGACTTGATTGGTCAGTGATATCATTATGTTCGAGACATGATGCAGAGAGAGACAATACAGGTGCAATACTTTCTTACAAAAGACCAGATTGTAGATGATCTCACGAAGCTTCTTGCTAGGACGAAGTTCGAGTACTTCCGTGAGAGACTTGGCATGATGCCTCCCTCGTTGAGAGGGAGGGTTGATGATTGCAACTTCTTGAGACATTCTCCAGATCATATTCCTCTAGACTGAGTTGAGTTGATCTGTGAGGACACCTATGTGATAGGTGAGATCGTACTCCTATGGACTTAGTTGAGTTGATCTATGAGATGAGTCGTACTCCTCTAGACTGAGTTGAGTTGACTTGTATTTGGTCTCCTGTCATACTCTTCTAGACTGAGTTGAGTTGACTTGAGATGGCTCTCCAGTTCGTACTCCTATGGACTTAGTCGAGTTGATCTGTGAGAGTGATGTCCCTAGTGGTTGAGCACTAGAGGACACGTCATGGGGAGTAGACCCATGACGTCACACTATGGGATAGACCTTAGTGTTTCTAGAGGGAGGAGCTTCTAGAGGTCCACATGGGATGAGCCATGTGTTGGCGTGTCCACATGGGGTGAGCGATGTGTGACGTACCCTTGAGGTCAAGCTCAAGTGGTTGAGGTGTCCAAGCGGTTGGAAGAATATTCCATTGGCCAACAACCCTTAGGGGTTGGGAATATCCATCTGGGTTGGTGCCCAACAACCCTTAGAGACCTGATGGTCATATGGTTGGGAGAATGTTCACCTGGGTTGGTGCCCAACAACCCTAACAGGTTGGGAGAACATTCATTTGGGTTGGTGCCCAATAACCCTTGGAGACCATTATTCCTTGATGAGATATGTCATGTGGTGATGAGGCCCTTGACAATGGCACGCTAAGTGGCGATGAGACCCTAGTGTCATTCTAGTGGTGATGAGGCCCTAGAAGATGAAAAAGGTCCACATTGGAGTAGCAATGTGTGACGAGGAGATGCTACCAATAACATGGTCTGCAAGACCATGCCGTGGTCGAAGGACCATGGTATAGCGTACGAGGCTATGAGGACCAGGAGTAAGCATCACTGAGAATACCTCCCTAGCTAAGAGGGAGTGTTGATGTTTTTGGTAGCTGTGGGAAGTATTCACCTCCAAGAGACCTCCTATAGATTGATATCCTGAGAAGAGAAAACCCCTCTCTAGCAATGAGAGACAAGGGCATAAGTTGGCCCTATTATGAAAATAACTTGTACGTAACAAAAGTAAAGTCGGTTGTACAAAGAAAAATTATAATGGGAAATTATAATTTCTAGGAGAAGTCAGCCCTAAAAGTTCAGTGACGAATTAGTATAAATACAGGTCAATCCTTCCTCATTTGACACACAACAACTCGCCCTCCTAACACATCCGAGGTAGCCGCAGGAGTACTAGTCTAAGGCAACAAAATTCGGCCTGATCTGAGGCATTTCTGAGACAACAAATTGGGCACATCTGTAACAACACATATCTCTGTATTTGGATGAATTTCTCTTGGATATCATTCTGTAGTAGGTCTCCTACTCTGCTCGGGGGTGGCACTTGAGGATGCCTATGGTTAAACGAGCAAACCCAATTTTTGTGTTATCTGTGCTTGGTTATTCTTCTCGAGGTCCTAATTATTTACTATAGTTAGTCTAGCATTAAAATTTAACAGATCCCACGTTGTACATGTAGCTGACAGGTTCCTTGATGTATTTGGTCAACACTAGGCCAGATATATGTTTTGTAGTGAACACCTTGAGCCAGTTCATGGTGGAGCAAAGGCATGAGCATTGGGTAGTAGCAAAACATGTGCTCAGATACTTGAGAGGCACAATGGAGTATGGGATGAGATATCTTGGAGATGGTGAGGTGAAGTTGTAGGGGTATACAAACTCAGATTGGGCAAGCAGTGCAACAGATAGGAAGAGCACCTCAGGATGTTGCTTTAGCTTGCGATTAGCAATGATATCCTGGTTCAGCAGGAAGCAGTGGCACTTAGCTTAGCAGAGGTAGAGTATATGGTAGCTAGTACCGCTAGTTGTGAAGCCATTTGACTTCACAAGTTACTAGTAGGATTATTTGATCATGAGTTGGATCCCACATTCATTTATTGTGATAATCAGAGTTGTATCAAACTCTTTGAGAATCCAGTATTTCATGACAGGTCCAAGCACATAGAAATCATGTATCACTTCATTCGAGACAAGATTCAGAAAGGAGCAATGAAGCTCCAATATGTATCCATAGATCAACATGTTGAAGATATTTTGACCAAGCCTTTAGCAAAAGGAAAGTTTGAAGCATTCAGGGACAAATTTGGATTGGTGCAGAATTCCTTCCTCACTAAGAGGGAGTGTCGATGTTTGTAGCTTGGACATGAACTTTCGCATAGGTTTTGTGTCAAACGTGTGTGAAGTTGTCCAAGTCAAATCTATTTTGTAATTCACTTTATTTATAAAGTGAAAGTCTTTTAATTAGTTGTTGAGTCTAATAAAGTGCATTTTTAATGCATTAGTGATTTAAACTAATCTCAATCGTTGATCTCATCGAGAGATTAGGATTTTGGTAGATTAGGTTTCTRCTAAAGTATAAAGCAAATTCAAGGTAGAGGGTAAAGAGACATTCATTCTTCAYGAAGCTAGTTTTGTCCGAAGGTGAAGAAAGAGGCCGAGGAAGAGAGAAAGCAATGCAACAACAAAGGGATTGACCAATAGAGGTTTGCAGGTTCAAGTACTGCTGAATCGTATAGTTCTCTATGGATCCGTACAATCGTACGGATGGGTCAATACAACAGTTCCTCARATCTGTAAAAGCAGTTTTTCATTCGGTAGGTTGAAAACCTCAGTTTTTAGGTGTCCTTGTAAGTTTTGATTATTAAATGACAAGCTGATTTGAAGGACAAATTTCTTGAGTACTTGAGAAATTATTTTTGTTTCCGCT
This sequence comes from Picea mariana, assembly GCA_032191745.1. Lineage (NCBI taxonomy): Eukaryota > Viridiplantae > Streptophyta > Pinopsida > Pinales > Pinaceae > Picea > Picea mariana. The sequence continues at coordinate 10,715 of JASDQU010284261.1, forward strand.
GTTCGTATTTTCCAGCTATATGTGTGACTGTTGCATGTTCAGAAATATATTTATTTCTGTGATTAACTAAGTTCAGATCTGATCTATTTAATTAAGAAAAACATAGGACAACAATCACCTAGGGCTAGAAAATTTACAAAACCCTAGGTCTTTTTCACACAAGGACTCAAACCCTAGCACTTCAACTCTCCTCTAGGTTTTGCCTCTCACAAACCCTAGTGCCTTCCTCCCTTGCATAAAGACAAGTACAAAGACTCAAGACAAGTTCATCTTCACGAGACAATGATCTAATGAATTCTCATGTGCTTGCTACATGAATGCTACAATTAAATACTCTCCTCCCTTTATATGGAATAGGTGAGGGAGGCCAACAATGGTAAAGTGGACTAGGTCCACAAGCAACCTAATGTAATCCTCAAGATAAGGTCTCCAAGTGAAGCACTCTCTTTCGAAGGTGTACATATGTCAATACAAGGATCCTGTAGTGGTACCTCTCCAAGCATAGGCCTCAAGTGTCAAGCACTTGTCATCACAAGGCTCCTCACTCCTCCTCAACATATGTGTACGGAGTCCACATATGACCCCAAGCAATGCACCCTTAACCCAAGCATCCTCAAGTCAAGCACTCGTCCTCCTAAGGCATGCCCATTGCCAAGTGATCCCAATGCTCCTAGGGCTAAGCGACCTATCTTATAGTGCCTAGTGCTTCCTCCTCCAAGGTATACCCAACACCCATGCAAGCAACCATCCTCCTCAACATGTGCAACTTGTAGAAGATATCAATGCCACATAAGGTAACCACCTCATCAAGGAGTGTGCCACATCTAGCACCAAGTCCAAGGTCAACCAACCACCTATAGAAAGCTCTCCAAATGTCATCAACCAAAAGGTCTAAGATATATTTAAGTGGTTAGGGTTTCACCATGCACCCCACATCACATGAAGGCACCCCTATCTTGGTGTAAACACTTTTGGAGCAACCCAAAAGCTAACAATTTGATCACCCATGCTATCATTTGTGTGGCTCTTCTAGGTTCTGATGTTGCGTTGATATGGTACGAAGAGCTATCACTGAGGTGATGTAGACAATTGGTTGTTGAGTTGGTGCCAAAAGTGTTTGGTGTTGGCATTGAAGTGTTGGTGTGATGAAGGTTCAACCTTGGTTGCGTTGAAGAATTCAGATGTGATGAAGGATTCGTTGGTTGCATGAGATGGTGGTGTAATAGGCATTGCTATTAAATGTAGCATGAACCCGTTTTTTCCCTTGAAACACACATTCCATGCGCTCCATTGTTCTAGGGGACTTTGGTACTCCTCGAGAATGTTTAAAAATGTGTATGAATCCATCGAGGACTTCAGGAACATCTTGCCCACATCCTACTCATCTCTCAATCAAATCAAAGGATTCCTTGGAACCATCCCTGTGACCCTCAACTAAATCTGGGACTCCTCGGAGTACCCCACAACAAACCCTTCTTTTCCAAGTTAAAAAAACAAAAAAATAAAGAAATAGAAGCATGAAAGGCGGGCCTCACACTTCCAAAAGAATAAAATCTAAATAAAACACACGAGGAATTATATGTTCTTTATTAATATAGACAATGGTCAATTTTATTCATAATTTTAAATTTTATGATGTGTCAGTATCATGCATGATCAATATCATTCAATGATTCATGTAGTGTAAATTCTCGTTATTTTGAATTTTGAAGTTATCATCATTTTTCTTTGTAGGGTTTTGTAATGTGTTTTTTAAAGTTTAGATTTTAAAACTTTATACATTTCATTCTACATTTATCATTTACAATGGAGCGATAAAATGTTAAAGCTAAAGGGATTCCCTTCTTGAGGTTTGTGACACTAGATATCATTATCTATTGGGCACACCTAGGTTTGGAATTAAGGCATGCAAATGTTACACTTAACAAAAAATTGAAGTCTTCTGGGGTTACAATGCTCGTAACTTTAGAATCTAATTAACAATTTTATGAATTTGGATTATGTAGTATGACTCATGAGTATCAAACTATCATGTTGTAATTTCATGACTTGTATGCTGTTTAAAGTTTTGGACGTTGGGCATATCAATATGCCATATTATGATATTCTGATTTGGAGTTTACCATTTGGACTATGTACTTGGCACCTTCTTATTTCTAAAAATTGATATATATGTAGTCTCGAGAAGCTTCCTTTGAAGAGTCAAGTATCCACCACCTATCAAGAGGCATGACACCATTTGCATATTTTTGACGTTTGATTATTGACCCAACTTAACAGTGATGATAGCACAACTGTTTATCAGCGGCTCCCTTGTGAACATGCCCATACCCCTTTTATGAGGAATTGAACCCTGGTGGGGGCTATAACATTACCTTGCTTTCACCAACCCTGTGGTCCTCTTATGGCTATATTATGCAATAAACTAGTTCTATTTCATCGTTCATGTTTTTTGGTAGTTCTAAATATTTTTTTTATATAATTTCAGATTTTTAAAGTTTGTATATCTATATTTTTTTTGTCTCTTGAAAAATTGGGGGGTGTGCTCTAGTTGTTCCAAACACCCCTTCCCTTGTCCCCCTTCCAAAATCTTGTACAACATAGGTGCTATAAGATGCTTGGCGCAACATGGTTCTAAGGCAGTGATACTTAGTGAAGCTTTCGTGTAGATAAAAACTACGCAAATGTACATATCATACTTCGATATGAATCTTAAGCTACCCTTGCCTTCTAATAGATAAAATCTTGAGTATGCCTAATGATTTAGGTCATGTTCTAATATGGGGAGTCAACCACTTGATACTGGACGTCACTATTGCTCAGGGTGCTAGTCCTTGAATGTTGACACGATATCATCCTAGATCCCACTAGGATTGTTGTCTATAGTGCCTTAGTTTCTTGTATAAACTATTTCCCTATATTTAATTAGGCCACCTATGCATTGATGATGCTATTGGATCAATGGAGCTTTTTTAGCAGGCTTTTTCCATTGTAATATTCATTAAAAAGATAAGCATTGAGGATGATTGGACGTTAAAGGAGAGCAACCACACCATTAGGCATGGCCAAATGTTAATTATTTAGACACTAGAAGTCATTGTGTACTTGGTGTGGAAATTATTCTTCATATTTTGGTTATTAGCACAACAAGAACATGAGCTTTAAAAGTATGGATGCTGACCTGTTATCGCTCAGTTTGTAGTCTAGGTCAAGTATGTGGAAGGTAAGGATCAAACTAGCGTAAT
>JASDQU010284264.1:0-11955 GCA_032191745.1 Picea mariana
TCCTTAAACGCATCAATGACTACTTTGGAAAATATTGTTGGTGGATTCTTCAGTCCAAAAGGCATGACTGTGTATTGGTAGGATCCCCATTTTGTCACAAAGGTGGTCTTGTATTTGTCTTCTTGGGCTATCTTGATCTGATGGTAGCCTGAGAATCCATTAGTGAATGAGTAAGCTTCATGTCTACCTACGTTCTCTAACACTTCGTCCGTGAACGGTGTAGGGAATGGTTCATGTAGGCATGCATCATTCAACTTCCTCAATTCGACACATATCCTTATCCCTCTTTGTTTCTTGTCTTGTACTACCATCAGGCTTATCCATTCTGATTCTTCGATCGGTTCTATGATTCTAGCTTCGAGCATCCTATCGATCTAAGCTTTGACTTTCTTCTTATATATTGGGTTCAGTCTATATGGTCGTTGTCTGATAGATCCTACTTCAGTTCTAAGTGGTATCTTAATTTCTCCTAACTCTCTGGCTATACCCTTCATCTCTATAAATGTTGTGGGAACCAGGTCACTATACTCGCGCAACAACTCTGTTATGATTTCTACTATTTGTTCATCCCAGTAATCTCCAATGGTGGCCATTTTGGGATGCTCGGTTGTCCCAATGTTGAATTTATTTACCCTTATTGGCATGGAAATAGCTTCTGATTCTATGGGTGGTCCTTCCACCTCTCTTTCTCCTTCTGCTTCTTCAACCTGAATATCACACGGATCATCTTCCTCTTGCACATGGTAACATGACAACAGTTCCTTGAGTGTATGTTTGTTCCGTTGTTTCTCTTCTGTGATAAGTTCTATTTCTGGTGCTTGGATGAATATCACTTCTCTTATCATTCTAAGAGCGACATATATGTTGGGGTTCTCATGCTCGAATGGAGAAAGTGACTGTAAAATTCTGTTGCAATGTCATCCAGGTCGTAGTTCGTTTGCATAATTCCTGGTCTATATACCAGTTTGTTGGTATGCCCTCTAAAGTGTGTAAAAAATGATGAGGCCATTCCTCTGGAGGTGTCATTTTCCACAACATTCTACACTTCTCCAAGTGTTTCGTTGGTGTCCTCTGTCCATCATACATCTGCTGCTTGTTGTATATTTTTTTTCCGTCGAACCTTATGCGTAGTAACCGCTTACATTAGTACCAATATGTGATTGTTTGTTTGTGTGTGCCCCACCATCTTGCAGATGTGGCCTTGAGTGATAGATCAAGTTCTAACAGTATCTGATTATGTAACACTGTGTCTTCGTACTGTGCTAAAAAAAATTCCAAATCGTTGATTCCGTGAAAACTTGGTGGTTCTTTGATTTATGTTCCTACCCATCTTACTGCATGGTCTATTCTTGTACATCTTCTCGTGGATAATTCCTGTAGCCTTTGTTTCCATTTCTCTAAACCGGTATCTGAGTCTGTTGCACATGAGGTAATGCTCTTCCAACTGAGTATCCCATCTACAGTTGGGTTCACGTAATCCTCATCGTGCGCAGTTTTTCTATACAACTGGTCGATTTCCTCTAAGTCTAGGCAAGTAGGTTCTACAAACCTCTCCCCTTCTGATGGGTCTAATGGCACGATGACCCTGTAATCTCCTAACTCAAATGTCATTTTCCCGGTCTTCAAGTTGATTATGGCATGGTTGTCAAACTCCCAATCGATACCAAGCAATGTTGGATAAGGTGTGGTATCATCCACTATTTAAATGACTTCGAAATATTCTTTAGTGTGCACTCTATATAGGTCGACTGTTACTCCTTTCAATCTACCAATTTGTAGGACTCTGTGTTGGTTTGCCAAATTCAATTGAACAGGTGAATAGCCTAATCTGGGCTCTCCCATGCATTGTCATGTTTTCTTTGGTAATACATTAACTTCAGATCCTAGATCCAGTATGATGTCGCCCATGTTGAAATATCCAATGTTGGCATTCAGTCTAAATTCCCTATTGGTTCTTCTCCTTGTATGTAGGTGATTGACATTTTTTGTTCTAGTTTTCCTTCCTTCTCGATGCTACATTTTTCTAATATGTTTTGAAATATTTTCATAGATGATGGATCACTTAATACTTTTACACATGATTGAAAAAATCCTTTGATTGTACTTGTTAGCATCAGAAGTCACTCCTAGATTGCAGTAGGAGAAGAGCCTGATGCCCATCAATTATATGTCACGATGCATTTGTAGAGGGTGATCGAATGGAAGTAAACTCAGAATGATATCACTTTAACTCAGAATCCTAGACTAAGGCTATGCATGGATAGGTGAGGTCTTAATGTAACTTCAGTCAGTAGGTTGCAGTAAAGGTGAGCAGAATGAAGACATCTGTTAGGAAGTGCAAAGGTCTATTGTGAGCATCAAGCTTCCAACAGCCCGAAGAGGAAGAATTTAAACACAAGAACATTGAAATCAATCATGACAACATTACAATAAAACATTTATATAACACTGTCACAATCCTTCATGTGACTCAGTCAAGCCTAAACTCTTTCAACATTAGATGGAAACCAGATGGAGTAAGAAGCTGACTGTCATTAGACAAGAAATTTCACATATAGATACATAACCAGGGAAAACCAATGTTTCATTAAAACTATACAACATGGAGCTTAGCTCTACCAAAGAGCCTTACAAAAATGGAAAAAATGCCTACATATACTCGAAGAAAAACCCAACAACAACTTCGAGTTACTGCATTGAAGTCACTACGTCTGCATGCTTACTAGCAGACCGCACATGCAGTCTCTGGACAATCATGCACTTCGGTCAGATGCCACCATGTTCCAGAACAGGCCTGCAAGGAGTTGAAAATATGGCAGTCCTCTCCTGGGCTTTCCATTTATGGTGGAAACAATTTCCACCCACCACCAATTGCTTCAATAACTGCTTCCTTGGGATCAGAAACAACCCCGGAAAACTCTGTACCTTTGGGATGTGGAGGCATTCTCATGCTGCCACCTAGATCTACTAAATGGCTCATGGTAAGACATGGAGGTAGACGCGAAGAATGGGGCACCTGATGGGAAGCGGTGGATGAGCGGTGACCAGGCAGGAGTGATTTGGCATACTAGGTGTGGAAGTGAGATGAGGAGAGGCCAGTGGATGGATGTGGTAGATATTGTGGGGGCCACAGAGATATGGTGGTGGGATGTGATTTGTCGAGGGAGAACATATCTCTTATGAAGGGACGACGTGGTAGGGAGAGGGACAGGTGTGGGAAGACAAGAGGGAGCGAAACAGAAAATGATATGCCACGAGGGTGAGTGGAAGGCAAGTGTGTCATTATGAGATAAGGGGGAAGCGAGTGATGTGACTGGTGGACAGGAGGCCTAGTTTAACACAGGTGGAAAGAGGAGGGGGGTGATGCAAGGAGGAGGCACCACAATAGCAAGAGGCCCACACTAGAAAACTTCCCATATCGGACCCCCCCCCCCAAACCATTAAAGGTAGAACGGTGGGGGGGAGGGGGGTCTGGAATGGGACCTCAATCGTAAATCTGGGCATAGCTCGCCTGACCCTCCATATCTGTACACTATAAAAATGTCATATCGGACCCCCACCCCCCACCCATTAAAGGTAGAATGTTGAGGGGGGGTCTGGAATTGAATCTGGACCGAAGATCTGGGCATGCATATTCTGACCACCTAGATCTGTGTGCTACATAATCCAGAGCGCCTATGCACCCCCAACTTAGGATAAGTGGGTTTTTAACCCATTCTTTGCCACTTTTTCGCCGAAGGGGACACTTCATAGGAAAACACCCTGCATACAATATTATGTGCTAACATTAGGCTCCATGGGGGATGGCTTGCTCCTTGTGAGATGCCAAGAACTACTTTGCAGATTCAATGCCTTGTTGTTGGGCTATGGAGTCTCTTATTGAAACCAAACACAAATAGAAAACAATATTTACAAAAATAGAGGAGTCGTCTAAGGCTCAAACAAAACATTTCTTCAGGAAATTCCCATTCACAAGGCCATTAAAAACCTCCTTGCCTTCCAAATCCTGCAACTTGTAGGTGTTATTTAAAAATGCTTCAGAGATTTTGAAGGGCCCAATCTAGAGGGCTTCAAACTTCTTGTGTTTTCCTATATCATGTTTGGGTGCATCCCATTTAAGTACCAGATCTCCCAACTGGAAATATTATTTCCTAACCTTCCTATCAAAGGCCTGTTTGATCCTCTGTTGATGACTATGAGCTCTATCCATTACCTTCTCCCTAGTCTATTGTACTTCCACCAGTTGATGGATTCTTCTGACCATATGGTCTAGTTCTCCTTCATAATCTTGAAAGAATTTATCTACAAGTAGAGCCATCTGAGTGGGAAAAATAGCTTATGTCCCATAAACAAGTTGAAAAGGGGAGGTGCCAAGGGATTTCTTTTTTGTCACTCGGTCAACCCACAGAGTGAATTTGAGTTTTGAATCCCAGGCCTTCTTATTATATTCCAACAATATTTTAATAAGCTTGATCGAGATTTTATTGGAAGACTCTTCCAGTCCATTTCCTTGAGGATAATAGGGAGTGGAGTGAATCAAAGAAATATCAAACTGCTCACATAATTTAACCAGAGGCCCAAATTTGAAAGATGAAACATTATCAATGACAATTCTGCTAGGGCAGCCAAACCTTGCTATGATATCCTCCAGGAAGCTGATGATAACTTTGTGTGAATCACTCCTGGTGGGGATAGCTTCTATCCACTTGGTAAAATAGTCCATTGCAGTCAGGATCCATCTATGTTGGCTGCTTGAGGGAGGATGAATTTATCCAATGAAGTCCAACCCCCATTGTTGAAAGGGTGTTGAAGCTACTACGAGCTTTAGTGGCAGAGATTTGTGTTGATGTTTTCCTGAGAACCTTTGGAATTTGATGTAGGCTCTGACCTCTCTGCAAACATCAGTGAATATGGTGGGTCAGTAGTACCCGACCCTAAGAATTTTGTGGGTTGTGGTCTTTCAGAAATGTTGTCCCCCACATAGGCTGCTATGGAAATCAAACGTCACTTTTTGGGCCTCCTGTGGGTTCAGACACCTCAGAAACACCCCTAGAGGGTCTCTCTAGTACAAGACTTGGTCAATAAGGAAATATTTGATTGCTTTGAGCTTTAAATCTCTTTCCTTACTCTTCCCCATTTCATCAGGGGGATTTAATTCTAGCAAAAAATATATAATATCTCTATACCAAGTGCACTCTACTAGTGGAGCATTGTCTTGAGGATTGCCATCAGACAATTTAGCCTATTGATTTTCTGAGCAACCATTGATGAAGTTTACCCCCAAGGCTTTACAATTGGATTTAGCCAGTATCTTGATTAAACCCTTCCCTTTAACCAACTTGGTGGGCTTAATCTCTGGGTCAAACTCAAGGATCTGGGCAATCCACTTGCTTCTTTTTCCGTCTATGTCAGTCTGAATGAGAATGTCCTTCACAGAAGCTGAAGGAACATATGCAATGATTTTTGAATGTAAAACATAGACTCTAAATGCTTTAAGGGCCTTAACCAAGGCATAGGCTTGCTTCTCCATGATGTCATATTTGACCTCTACATCTCTTAATGCCCTGCTGAAAAATGAAATGGGTTGCTCCAGCCCTTCAGCATTCTTCTGTAATAAAACAACTGCTATTGTATCAAATGACACAAAGGTGAAAATTAGAAAGTCCTTGGAGTAATCAGGACTGATCAACACAGGTGCCTCAGTCAATGCTTGTTTGATTTGGTTAAAAGATTCTCTCGGATCAGCAATCCATTTTACTTCATTTCCCTTTCTGAGCATGGTTGTGAAGTGCTTCACCAACTCAAAAAAAATTTAGACAAACCTCCTCAGAAAGTTGATCTTTCCCAGAAAACTCTAGACTTCTTTTCTAGACCGGGGGAGTGACAGGGTCTAAATTGCTTCCACCCTGCTAGGATCAATTCTCATTCCCTCGACTGATACTATATGGTCTAACAGCTTCCCCTCCTTCATAGCAAACAAATATTTCTTGGGGTTTAAGGAAAGGTCAAACCTTATGCATTTCAAGAAAACCTTCCTCAAGTGAAATCAATACTCTTTATTAGATCTAGAGAAGACAGTGATTTCATCTAGATAAATCACCACAAACTNAAGATTGATATCTTATTGTAGCCAGAAAATCCATCAATCATGGATATCCTGGATGCACTAGTTACCCTCTGCAATATGTGTTCCATCTTAGGTAGGGGGTAATTGCCCTTTCTAGAGCTTTTGTTCAAGTTCCTGAAATCAACACAAATTCTGATTTCTCCACTCTTCTTTATTACTGGCACCAGATTAGCCACCCACTTAGAATATCTCAAAGGGACTATGATTTGAGCATCCAACAACTTCTTTACTTCTTTCTCCATGACATGCAACAACATTGGATTAATTTGTCTTAGCTTCTGCTTGAATGGCTTAGCCTCTTCCTTTAGTGGGATCTTATGCTCAATGACAGTTGTGTCATATGTCTTGAGGTCTTCATAGGTCCAAACAAACACATCAACAAACTCTTTTAATAACTCAGCATACTCGGCTCTCTTCTCCCTTGACAGGTTGTTTGAAAACTTGACGAACTTATGATCTTCCTCTGTGCCAATATTGCATTCAGTTACATCAACATCCCCATTTGAAACCTTACCCTTCACTACCACATCATTCCCATCGAACAATCTTTCTAAAGGAACTAGTCCCTTTGGAATGTGATTTCTAGGCAACTGAACAATAGGGTGATTAGCAATTTTATTTAAAAATACCTCAAGGTGAGGGTTACCCTTGGGATCAGGATCCTAATCAATGTGAAATGCAGAGAATTCATCAATAGACTCAAGAAATTTTCTGATTTCAAGATCATCCTCGAATACCTTCCAATGCTTGATATTGTATGGTACAGATGGCCTATATCTTATCTCAACATCATATTTGATCTTGGGTGGCAGAGGGATCATAAACTGGCTAGCTGAGATAGCCAGGGAATCGGCCAAAGTATTTTCTTCTCTTGGAATAAAATAAATGTTGAAAGCTGAGAAGAAATTATCAATTAGGCCCCACACCTCATTTTTGTAGTTTCTGAGTCGAAGATGCTTAGCTCGATAAGAATTTCTGACCTACTAGATTATCAACTCAACATCTCCAAACACTGCTATCTCTTCAAATCCCATTTATTTTGCAGCCCTTAAACCTAAAACAAGAGCTTCATATTCTTCCACATTATTGGTGGTTTCAAACTCTAACTTGTATGACAGGGATATGGTTTCCTGACAAGGTGATACAAAAACCACTTTGGCGCCAATGCCTTCACTAGAAGAGGCACTATCAAAAACATCTTCCACATAGAGGTAGTTGGAGGAGGTATTTCATGATGAGAAATGGGTTTCTTTTTTATTTCAAGAGGGACTTCATGAGCATCAGTGAGATGTAACAAACTAGACCCCAAATCCATGTCAAGTGCAAAGATAGGATGATTAGTGGGGTATGCTTCATCACTGACAATGTAGGCCAACTGAGCTTCTATATACAATCTTCTGTGTTCCCCTCCAAAGACTAGAATGGTGGCATATGTGAGGTCCATCTATAATGTTCCTCCAAGATTTTTAATCCAAGATCTTGACAACAGCATGTTGAACTTGGGGGGAACATCAGCTACTACAACGTTCATGACCACACTCTTCATGGGCAGATGAAATAAGGACACCACCAGGTCTTTGATGACTCCAAGAAATTGCACCCTCCTTGAATCAAAAGAGTACAAATCATGATAGGCCTTGGTTACTTCCAGTCCCAATTCTTCCATGACTGTTTTGGGCATGAGATTATGGGAAGCTCCTGAATCCATCAGGCAGTTATGCAGCACCTTATCGTGTATGTTCAGGGATGTGTAGAAGGGGGGGCATGAATCATCTCTGTATTCTACCATGGGACCTAGGATGACTGTTGAATTTTCATCTTGGAGATTTACTGAGTCTGTGGTAAGCCGAGGTGGCTCGGACTGCAACAGTTTAGAGAGGGACCTTTTGAAATATTCATTTTTAACTAGTTCTGAGAGGGGTAAAGGAATTCTATTTTTTTGAATTTTGTGCTCAAAACTAAAGGAGGAAGGAGGCCTAGGAATTTCACTCACCTCTAGGACAGGGCCTTTGGCTATTGGTGATATATTCTGAGTTTTCTTTTCCTTGGCAGTGTTTGTTGCAGGCTTAGCAGGCCTTTCTGCTATGAGAGGTTGATCAAGGATATTAGACTTCCCTTCATTCTTCTTTGACCCGAGACTGTGTCTATTAGGATTGATGTCCTTGGCCTTCCCCTCCTTACTCAGTTCATTGATTTTACTATTCATGAGGGATTCTTCATATGCAGATTGAGTCAAATGTGGAAAAGGGGAGGTGTCTTCAATACAGTGAATTTCAGGACCAAGCTCATCTATCTCCTCTCCTTCCTCATCAGCAACAAGGTAATTTTGGAGAACCTGTGGCACATTGTTATTAGGCCTTCTGGAGCCTTTGTTATCAGTATTTTGGGGATTTCTGTATATGGGCTTCTCTTATAACTCCAACCTTTCCACCCTAGCCAAAAGAGATTTTAACACCTTAGTTACTTCATCCATATGAGGGGGAAGGGTAGAGGAACCAGATGTGGAGGCTTTAGCTCTCCTTCTGGGTATGTCTCTGTCAGTATTATTCCTGAGTCTGACAACAACCAATATATTTGACTCAACTTCCATAGTCGAGTCCTGCATGTGGGCCAGGGAAGTGGCTCGTCTTTCCCTCAACAAAAGGCAAAAATCTGGGTCAAAAACGCTAGCATAAGTAATTTTGGTTGAATCTTCTGAGGGATTTATGTCAGCAGGGATCTTATTGTACATATTATTGAACCTCTTAGAGAAGTCGGAGACAGATTCTCCTTCCTTTCTCTTTAAATACCCAAACTCTGTCATGTAATACATGAAGTCTTTCTTATCTCCCCACTGTCTCAAGAAGGCGTTATCCAAAGCCTCTATCCCATCGATGGATCCAAGAGGCAGTGCCCTAAACCACTTCCTAGCCTCACCTTCAAGGCTATGAACAAANTGACAGAGTTTGGGTATTTAAAGAGAAAGGAAGGAGAATCTGTCTCCGACTTCTCTAAATACCCAAACTCTGTCATGTAATACATGAAGTCTTTCTTATCTCCCCACTGTCTCAAGAAGGCGTTATCCAAAGCCTCTATCCCATCGATGGATCCAAGAGGCAGTGCCCTAAACCACTTCCTAGCCTCACCTTCAAGGCTATGAACAAAAATCCTCATCCATACGTATGCATGCATGATGATATGATGATCTGTGAAACTGTAAAAGGATTCAAGGTGTTCTTCTGTAGTTATGTCCCCTCTGCCTGTAAACCTGGGCAGTTGCTTAAGGTGGCCATCTGTTGGAAGGGCATTGAGAGGCTGAGGTAACACAAGGGGAGCATACCTAGCAGCTATAATGGCCTCCATCCTAGTCATGGGGGTATTTTCTCATGCCATAGGGGTATTAGGTGGAAGAGAACTGGGAGGAGAAGGTGTTCAGATAGGGGAAACTAGAGGGCTTAAGGGAGCAGAGCTTAGTGTGGGTATAGTAGTAGCAACAGTAATAGGAGGAGGGGTGTTAAAACCTAGGGTAGAAAAATCTCCTAAGTTCCTGGGTCTAGACCAAGGTATAGTTTGAGGTGGAATAGGAGTGACAAGGATTTCTCCCTCCAATCCCAGACCGAGAGGGGAAACTCAACAGGAACACTCCCGAAATTTGGATTTCTAGAAACTCCAGTAGAAGGTATGACAAGGAAATGCGAAGAAGTCAATGGAGTTTCTAAATAAGGAGATGGAAAGTTATCAGAAATACCTAGTTCAGCAGTAGAAGCTCCTCCTCCGAAGGTTTTTCCCTTTCTGGTAATCTTTTTCGGATCAGCTTCAGGCGTAGCTAGAGGTAGCTGAGGAGTGGACCTCGTGTTTCTTCCTTTGGAAGCCACAACTAAAATAGTAGTTCCACCACAGTGGAGTCATCATAATGGAGTCATCAGATGCACAGTAGAAATCTTCAAGGGATTCGATGCCTGATGCACCTTCAGGATCAGAGGCTCAATGTCGTTCAATCCTAGGGAAAATTTTCAAGTTCGTCCCTAGCAACGGTGCCAGAAATGTTAGTGTCAGAGGTCACTCCTGGATTGCAGTAGGAGTAGAGCCTGACGCCCATCAGTTATATGTCACGATGTGTTTGTAGAGGGTGATCGAATGGAAGTAATGTCAGAATGATATAGTTTTAACTCAGAATCTTGGACTAAGGCTATGCATGGACATGTGAGGTCTTAATCTAACTTTAGTCAGTAGGTTGCAGTAAAGGTGAGTAGAAGGAAGACATCTGTGAGGAAGTGCAAAGGTCTGTTGTGAGCATCAAGCTTCCAACAGCCCGAAGAGGAAGAATTTAAACACAAGAACATTGAAAGAAATCATGACAGCGTTACAATAAAACATTTATATAACATTTTCACAATGCTTCATGTGACTCAGTCAATCATAAACTCTTTCAACATTAGATGGAAACCAGATGGAATAAGAAGTTGACTATCATTAGACAAGAAATTTCACATATAGATACATAACCAGGGAAAACCAGTGCTTCATTAAAACTATACAACAAGGATCTTAGCTCTACCAAAGATCCTTACAAAAATGGAAAAAATGCCTACATATACTCAAAGCAAAACCCAATGGCAGCTTTGAGTTACTGCATTGAAGGCGCTACGTCTGCATGCTTACTAGAAGACCACACATGCAGTCTCTAGACNTATGGTGGAAACAATGTCCACCCACCACCAACCGCTTCAATAACTACTTCTTTGGGATCAAAAATGGCCCCGGTCAACTCTATACCTTTGGGACGTGGAGGCCTTCTCATGCTACCACCTAGATCTGCTAAACGACTTCATGGTAAGACGTGGAGGCAGACGCGAAGACTGGGTCACCTGACAGGAAGCAGCGGATGAGTGGTGACCAAGCAGGGGTGATTTGGCATACTAGGTGTGGAAGCAAGATGAGGAGAGGCCAGTGGATGGATGTGGTAGATCTTGTGGGGGCCACAGAGATACGGTGGTGGGATGCAATTTGTCGAGGGAGAACATGTCTCTTATGAAGAGATGACGTGGTAGGGAGAGGGACAGGTGTGGGAAGACAAGAGGAAGCAAAATGGAAAATGATATGCCACGAGGGTGAGTGGAAGGCAAGTGTGTCATAACGAGACAAGGGTGAAGTGAGTAATGTCACTGGTGGATAGGAGGCCTAGTGGAACACAGGTGGTAAGAGGAGGGGGGAAAACGCAAGGAGGATGTGCCACAATAGCAAGGGTCCCACACTAGAATTCTTCCCATATCAGACCCCCCCCACCATTAAAGGTAGAATGGCGGGGGGCTCTGGAATGGGACCTCAACCATAGATCTGGGCGCGGCTCACCTGACCCTCTAGATCCGCGCATTAGAAAACTGTCATATCAGACTCCCCCCACCCATTAAAGGTAGAACGGCGAGGGGGGTCTGGAATTTAATCTGGACTGAAGATCTAGGTGCGCATATTCTAACCACCCAGATCTGTGTGTTGCATAAGCCAGAGCACCTATGCACCCCCAAATTAGGATAAGTGGGTTTTTAACCCATTCTTTGCCACTTTTTCACCGAAGGGGACACTTCATAGGAAAACACCCAGCATACAAGATTATGTGCTAACAGTACTTACTTGTCCCATGTAATGCATTTCTCTATATGATCCAATAACAGAGGCATTTCATATTCTAGTGCTTCCTTTGTTGCGCGGTTGAATTCATCAAAATATCTTCCTTCTGGAATTCTTGTCGGGCTTGCTTAAATATATCCTTTTCCTTCTGCACGTCAAACTGCTTCCTTATTTCGGCGTTCTTTTTCACCCACAGATTTTGTGTTGGCTCTTGTCGAACA